>CAWUPB010001200.1:692910-811952 GCA_963924115.1 Dovyalis caffra | reverse complement strand
GAGTTTTGATCGTTGTTTCGTTTCGCATCAAACTAGGTCCAAATAGCTCAAACCTAGCCCGATAGTTTTTTGTCGGTTTTTATCGCACTCATACCGTTTCACGTATTTTAAAACTAGTTGGCTCGTATCGTCTTGAAAAACCATGAAGGCTGATTTTGAGGGCTTAAACTACATTTTTTAAACCAAAATCACTCATAGGTCATAGCTTATTGCTATGAGTTTTGGTCGTTGGCCCGTTTCGCATCGAACTAGGTTCAAATAGCTCAAACCTAGCATAATAGTTTTTCTTTAGTTTTTATCGCACTCACACCGTTTCACGTATTCTAAAAGAAGTTGGCTCGTATCTTTTTGAAAAATCGTGAAGGCTGATTTTGAGGGCTTAAACAAAATTTTTTGACCAAAATAACTCTTAGGTCAAGGCTTATAGCGATGAGTTTTGGTCGTTGGCCTATTTCGCATCGAACTAGATCCAAACGGCTCAAACCTAGCATAATAGTTTTTCCTCGGTTTTTATCGCACTTATACCATTTCACGTAATCTAAGTCCGAGTTGGCTTGAATCTTTTTGAAACACAATGACGGATGATTTTGAGGGCTTAAACTACATTTTTTTTACTAAAATCACTCATAGATCATGGCTTACGGCGAGGATGTTTATCGTTGGAACGTTTCGCATCGAACTAGATGCAAATAGCTCAAAACTAGGTCGATCATTTTTCTTTAGTGTTTATCGCTCTCACACTCGTTGACTTATTCCAAAACCGGTTGGCTCGTATCTTCTGAAAGTCCGTGAAGGTCGATTTTGAAGGCTTAAATAATATTTTTTGACCAAAATAACTCTTAGGTCAAGGCTTATATGGATGAGTTTTGGTTGTTGGCTCGTTTCGAATCGAACTAGATCTAAACAATTTGAAACATAGTACGATAGTTTTTCGTCGAGCTTTTGTTGCACTCACATCTGTTTCACGTATTCCAACACCGAGTTGGCTCGTATCTTCTTAAAAAACCATGAAGGCTAATTTTGAGGGCTTGAACAATATTTTTTAACCAAAATAACTCCTAGGTCATAGCTTATAGCAATGAGTTTTGGTCGTTGGCCCGTTTCGCATCGAACTAGGTGCAAACGACTCAAACCTAGCGCGATAGTTTTTCTTCAATTTTTATCGCACTCATATCATTTCACGTATTTCAAAACTAGTTGGCCTATATCTTCTTGAAAGATCGTGAAGGCTGATTTTGAGGGCTTAAACAATATTTTTTGACCAAAATAACTCTTAGGTCAAGGCTTATACCGATGAGTTTTGGTCGTTGGCTCGTTTTGAATCGAACTAGGTCCAAACGAGCTCAAACCTAGCATAATAGTTTTTTGTCGGTTTTTGTCGCACTCATACTTGTTTCATGTAGTCCAAAACCAGTTGGCTTGTATCTTCTTAAAAAACCATGAAGGTTGATTTTGAGGGCTTAAACAATATTTTTTTACCAAAATAACTCCTAAGTCATAGCTTACAGCGATGAGTTTTGGTTGTTGACTCGTTTCACATCGAACTAGGTCTAAACAACTCACACTTAGCACGATACTTTTTCTCGGCTTTTATCGTACTCGGACCATTTCACGTATTGCAAGTCTAGGTCATCCGAATCTTCTTTAAACACCATTAAAGATGATTTTAAGGGCCTAAACTATATTTTTTTAGCAAAATCAGTCATAAGTCATGGCTTATAGCGAGAATTTTTATCTTTGGCACGTTTCGCATTGAACTAGGTGTACATAGCTCAAAACTAGGCCGATAGTTTTTCTTCGGCTTTTATCGCTCTCATATCATTCGACGTATTCCAAACCAGGTTGGCCTTTATTTTACGAAAAAACCGTGAAAGCCGATTTTGAGGCTAAAACTATATTTTTTGACCAAAATAACTCTTAGGTCATGGCTTATAGCAATGAGTTTTGGTCATTGGCTCGTTTTGCATCAAACTAGGTCCAAACAGTTAAAACCTAGCATGACATTTTTTCATTAGTTTTTATCACACTCACACCGTTTCACGTATTCCCAAACTAGTTGGTCCGTAATTTGTTTAAAAATCTTGAAGGCTGATTTTGAGGACTTAAACAATATTTTTTTACCAAAATAACTCATAGTCATGGCTTACGAGCAATTAGTTTTGGTCGTTAGCCCATTTCGCATCAAATTACGTCTAAACGAGCTCACACCCGTACGCAATAATTTCTCCTCGGCTTTTATTGCATTCACACCATTTCACGTATTCCAAGTCCGAGTTCCCTCGAATCTTCTTGAAACACCATGAAGGATGATTTTTAGGGCCCAAACTATATTTTTTTACAAAAATCACTCTTAGGTCATGGCTTATAGAGAGAAGTTTTATCCTTGGCACGTTATGCATTGAACTAGGTGCATACAGCTCAAAAATAGGCCGATAGTTTTTCTTCGGTTCTTATTGCTCTCATACCGTTCGACGTATTCCAAAACCAGTTGGCCTTTATCTTTTGGAAAAATCGTAAAGGCTGATTTTGAGGGCTTAAACTACGTTTTTTAGCCAAAATCTCTCATAGGTCATGGCTTGTAGCTATGAGTTTTGTTTGTTGGCCAATTTTGCATCAAACTAGGTCCAAAGAGCTCAAACCTAGCATGACGAGTCTTGTGTCAATTTTTATCGCACTCACATCGTTTCACGTAATCTAAGTCCAGTTAGCTCGAATCTTCTTGAAACACGATGAAGGATGATTTTGAGGGCCTAAACTATTTTTTTTTAACCAAAATCACTCATAGGTCATGGCTTATAGCGAGGATTTTTATCGATTCCACATTTCGAATCAAACTAGTTGCAAACGACTCTAAACTAGATCGATAGTTTTTCTTTAATTTTTATCGTGCTTACACTCGTTCGACTTATTCCAAAACCAATTGGCTCATATCTTCTTGAAAGATTGTGAAGGCTGATTTTAATGGCTTAAACAACTTTTTTTGACCAAAGTAACTCTTAGGTCAAGGCTTATATCGATGAGTTTTGGTCGTTGGCTCGTTTCGAATCGAACTAGGTCTAAACGACTAAAACCTAGTACGATAGTTTTTCGTTAGTTTTTGTTGCACTCACACCATTTCACATATTCGAAAACCATTTGGCTTGTATCTTCTTAAAAAACCATGAAGGCTAATTTTGAGGGCTTGAAAAATATTTTTTAACCAAAATAACTCCTAGGTCATAGGTTATAGCAATGAGTTTTGGTCGTTAGCCCCTTTCGCATCGAACTAGATGCAAACGGACTCAAACCTAGCGCGATAGTTTTGCTTCAATTTTTATCGCACTCATATCGTTTCACGTATTTCAAAACTAGTTATCTTGTATCTTCTTGAAAGATCGTGAAGGCTGATTTTGAGGGCTTAAATAACATTTTTTGACGAAAAATAACTCTTAGGTCAAGACTTATACCGATGAGTTTTGGTCTTTGGCTCTGTTTTGAATCGAACAAGGTCCAAACAGACTCAAACCTAACACGATAGTTTTTCATTAGTTTTTGTCGCACTCACACCGTTTCACGTAGTCCAAAATCGGTTGGCTCGTATCTTCTTAAAAAATCATGAAGGCTGATTTTGAGGGCTTAAACAATATTTTTTGACCAAAATAACTCCTAGGTCATAGCTTACGGCGATGAGTTTTGGTTGTTGACCCGTTTCACATTGAACTAGGTCCAAACAACTCACATTTAGCATGATAATTTTTCCTCGGCTTTTATCGCACTCGGACCATTTCACGTATTCCAAGTCCAGTTCCTCCAAATCTTCTTTAAACACCATTAAAGATGATTTTGAGGGCCTAAACTATATTTTTTTAGCAAAATCGATCATAAGTCATGGCTTATAGCGAGAATTTTTATCTTTGGCACGTTTTGCATTGAACTTGGTGCACACGACTCAAAATTAGGCCGATAGTTTTTCTTCGGCTTTTATCAATCTCATATCGTTCGACGTATTCCAAACCGAGTTGGCCTTTATCTTCCGGAAAAACCGTGAAGGTCGATTTTGAGGCTTAAACTATATTTTTTGACCAAAATAACTCTTAGTTCATGGCTTATAACGGTGAGTTTTAATCGTTGGTCCGTTTCGCATCGAACTAGGTCCAAATAGCTAAAACATAGCATGATATTTTTTCATCGGCTTTTATCGCACTCACACCGTTTCACGTATTCCCAAACTAGTTGGCTCGTAATTTCTTTAAAAATCTTGAAGGGTGATTTTGAGGGCTTAAACAATATTTTTGGACCAAAATAACTCATAGGTCATGGCTTACGGCTATTAGTTTTGGTCGTTGGCCCATTTCGCATCGAATTAGGTGTAAACGACTCACACCTAGCGCTATAATTTCTCCTCGGTTTTTATTACACTCACACCATTTCACGTATTCCAAGTCCAGGTTCCCTCAAATCTTCTTGAAACACAATGAAGGATGATTTTGAGGGCCTAAACTATATTTTTTTTACAAAAATCACTCTTAGGTCATGGCTTATAGAGAGAAGTTTTTTCCTTGGTACGTTACGCATTGAACTAGGTGCATATAGATCAAAGGTAGGCCGATAGTTTTTCTTTAGTTCTTATCACTCTCATACCGTTCGACGTATTCCAAAACCGGTAGGCCTTTATCTTCCGGAAAAATCATGAAGGTCGATTTTGAGAGCTTAAACTACGTTGTTTAACCAAAATCTCTCATAGGTCATGGCTTGTCGCTATGAGTTTTGTTTGTTGGCCAATTTTGCATCGAACTAGGTCCAAAGAGCTCAAACCTAGCATGATAGTCTTGTGTCGGTTTTATCGCACTCACATCGTTTCACGTAATCTAAGTCCAGTTGGCCCGAATCTTCTTGAAACATAATGAAGGATGATTTTGAGAGCGTAAACTACATTTTTTTTACCAAAATCACTCATAGGTCATGGCGGATAACGAGGATTTTTATCGATTCCACGTTTCGAATCAAATTAGTTGCAAATAGCTCTAAACTAGATCGATAGTTTTTCTTCGGTTTTTATCGCGCTCACACTTGTTTGACTTATTCCAAAATCAATTGGCTCGTATCTTCTTGAAAAACTATGAAGGCTGATTTTGAGGGCTTAAACTATATTTTTTGACCAAAATAACTCTTAGGTTATGCATCGAACTAGATCCAAATAGCACAAACCTAGCTCGATAATTTTTCTTCGGTTTTTATCGCACTCGCATCTGTTTCGTGTATTCTAAAATAAGTTAGCTCGTATCTTTTTGAAAAACCGTGAAAGCTAATTTTGAGGGCTTAATCAACATTTTTTGACCAAAATAACTCATAGGTCATAGCTTATAGCTATGAGTTTTTGTTGTTGGCTCTTTTCGCATCGAACTAGGTCCAAACAGACCTTCATTTAGAATGATAGTTTTTTGTCGGTTTTATCCCACTCGCACCGTTTTACGTATTCCAAGTGCGGTTAGTTGGAATCTTCTTGAAAAACCATGAAGGATGATTTTGAGGGCCTAAACTACATATTTTTACCAAAATCACTCATAGGTCATGGCTTATAGCGATGAGTTCGGTCATTGGCCCATTTTGCATCAAAATAGGAGCAAACATCTCAAACCTAGCATGATAGTTTTTCTTCGAGTTTTTATCACACTAACACCATTTCACGTATTCCAAAATAAGTTGGCTCGTATCTTTTTGAAAAATCATGAAGGTTGATTTTGAAGGCTTAAACAACATTTTTTGACCAAAATAACTTTTAGGTCAAGGCTTATAATGATGAGTTTTGGTCATTGGCCCATTTCGCATCGAACTAGGCCCAAACAACTCAAACCTAGCTCGATAGTTTTGAGTCGGTTTTTATCGCACTCATATCGTTTCATGTATTCTAAAAGCGAGTTGGCTCGTATCTTCTTGAAAACCATGAATGCTAATTTTGAGGGCTTAAACTATATTTTTTTACCAAAATCACTCATAGGTCATAGCTTATTATAATGAGTTTTTGTCGTTGGCCGTTTCGCATCGAACTAGGTTCAAAGAGCTCAAACCTAGCATAATAGTTTTTCCTCGGCTTTTATCACACTCACACCGTTTCATGTATTCCAAGTCCGAGTTGGCCTTAATCTTTTTGAAACACCATGAAAGATGATTTTAAGGGCCTAAACTATATTTTTTTACGAAAATCACTCATAGGTCATTGCTTATAGCGAGAAATTTTTATCCTTGACACATTTCGCATTGAACTAAGTGCACACGACTCAAAACTAGATCGATAGTTTTTCTTTAGTTATTATCGCTCTCATACCGTTTGGCATATTCCAAAACCGGTCGGCCTTTATCTTCTAGAAAAATCGTGAAGGTTGATTTTGATGGCTTAAACTATATGTTTTGAAAAAAATAACTCTTAGGTTATGGCTTATAGCAATGAGTTTTGGTCGTTGGCCCGTTTCGCATCGAACTAGGTCCAAACTACTCAAACTTAGCCCGACGAGTTTTTCGTCAATTTTTATCATACTTACAACTGTTTCATGTATTCCAAAACCAGTTGGCCCGTATCTTCTTGGAAGACTATGAAGGTTGATTTTTAAGGGCTTAAACTATATTTTTTGACAAAAATAACTCATAGGTCATGGCTTATAGCGATGAGTTTTGGTCGTTGGCCTGTTTTGCATTGAACTAGGTCCAAACGAGCTCAAACCTAGCCCGATAGTTTTTCTTCGGCTTTTATCGCACTCACACTATTTCACATATTCTAAAACCCGTTAGCTCGTATCTTTTTGAAAAACCATGAAAGCTGATTTTGAGGGCTTAAACAACATTTTTTGACCAAAATAACTCATAGGTCATAGCTTTTAGCCATAAGTTTTCGTCGTTGGCTCTTTTCACATCGAACTTGGTCCAAACTGACTCAAATCTAGAATGATAGTTTTTCATTAGTTCTTATCTCACTTACACCGTTTCATGTATTCCAAGTCTAGTTGGTCGGAATCTTCTTGAAAAACCATGAAGGATGATTTTGAGGGCCCAAACTATATTTTTTTACCAAAATCACTCATAGGTCATGGCTTATAGCAATGAATTTTGGTCGTTCGCCCGTTTCGTATCAAAATAGGAGCAAACATCTCAATCCTAGCACGATAGTTTTTCTTTACTTTTTATCACACTAACATTGTTTCACGTATTCTAAAATAAGCTGGCTCGTATCTTCTTGAAAAACTATGAAGGTTGATTTTAAGGGCTTAAACAACATTTTTTGACCAAAATAACTCTTAGGTCAAGGCTTATAACGATGAGTTTTGGTCGTTGGCCCGTTTCGCATCGAACTAGGTCCAAATAGCTGAAACTTAACGCGATAGTTTTTCATCTGTTTTTATTGCACTCACATCGTTTACGTATTCCAAAACTAGTTGGCTCGTATCTTTTTCAAAAACCATTAAGGCTGATTTTGAGGGCTTCAACAACATTTTTTGACCAAAATAACTCTTAAGTCAAAGCTTATAGCGATGAGTTTTGGTTGTTGACCCATTTCGCATCAAACTAGATGTAAACGAGCACAAACCTAACACAATAGGTTTTCCTTAGTTTTTATTACACTCATACCGTTTCACGTATTCGAAGTCTAATTGGCCCAAATCTTCTTGAAACACCATGAAAGATGATTTTGAGGGCCTAAACTATATTTTTTTTCAAAATCACTCAAAAGTCATGGCTTATAGCGAGAATTTTTACCCTTGGCATGTTTCGCATTGAACTAGGTGCACACAGCTCAAAACTAGGTCGATAGTTTTTCTTCGGCTTTTATCGCTCTTATACCATTCAACATATTCCAAAACTAGTTGGCCTTTATCTTCCGAAAAAATCATGAAGGATGATTTTGAGGGCTTAAACTATATTTTTTTTGACTAAAATCTCTCATAGGTCATGGATTATAACTATGACTTTTGGTCGTTGGCACGTTTCACATCAAACTAGGTCCAAACAACTCAAACCTAGCATGATAGTTTTTTGTCGGTTTTTATCGCACTCACAACCTTTCACCTATACTAAGTCCAGTTGGCTCGTATCTTCTTTGAAAATCGTGAAGCTCGATTTTGAGGGCTTAAATAATATTTTTTGACCAAAATAACTCATAGGTCATGGCTTATAGCAATGAGTTTGGTCATTGACTCGTTTCGCATCAAACTAGGTCCAAACAACTCAAATCTAACATAGTTTTTCATTAGTTTTTATCCCACTCACATCGTTTCATGTATTTCAAGTCCAGGTTGGTCGGAATACGTTCGTAAACCTATGAAGGATGATTTTGAGGGCCTAAACTATTTTTTTTTTCAAAATCACTTATAGGTCATGGCTTATAGCGATGAGTTTTGGTCGTTGGCTCGTTTTGGATCGAACTAGGTCAAAACATCTCACACCTAGCATGATAATTTTTTCTTAGTTCTTATCGCACTCATACTGTTTCACATATTCCAAGTCCAGTTCCCTCGAATCTTCTTGAAACACCATGATGGATGATTTTGAGGGCCTAAACTATTTTCTTTTTTTACCAAAATCACTCATAGTTCGGGGCTTATAACGAGAATTTTTATCCTTGGCACGTTTCGTATCGAACTAGGTGCACATAGCTCAAAACTAGGCCGATCGTTTTTCTTTAGTTTTTATCGCTCTCATACCGTTGGACGTATTCCAAAACCGAGTTGGCCTTTAACTTCGGAAAAACCATGAAGGCTAATTTTAAGGGCTTAAACTAGATTTTTTATCCAAAATAACTCTTAGGTCATGGCATATAGCATTGAGTTTTGGTCGTTGGCCCATTTTGCATCGAACTAGGTCCAAACAGACTCAAACCTAGCACAACAGCTTTTCTTTAGTTTTTATCGCACTCACATCGTTTCACGTATTCCAAAACCAGGTTGGCTCATATCTTCTTGAAAAACCATGAAGACCGATTTTGAGGGCTTAAACAACATTTTTTGACCAAAATAAATCTTAGGTCATGGCTTATAGTGATGCGTTTTGGTCGTTGGCCCGTTTCGCATCGAACTAGATCCAAACAGACTCAAACCTAGCATAATAGTTTTTCCTCGGTTTTTATCGCACTTACACCGTTTCATGTAATGTAAGTCCAGTTGGCTTGAATCTTTTTTAAACATAATGAAGGATGATTTTGAGGGCCTAAACTAAATTTTTTTACTAAAATCACTCATAGATCATGACTTACAGCGAGGATGTTTATCGTTGGCACGTTTTGCATCGAACTAGATGCAAACAACTCAAAACTAGGTCGATAGTTTTTCTTCGGCTTTTATCGCTCTCACACTATTCGACTTATTCCAAAACCAATTGGCTCGTATCTTCTTGAAAAACCATGAAGGCTGATTTTGAGGGCTTAAACTATATTTTTTGATCAAAATAACTCATAGGTTATGGCTTATAGCGATGAGTTTTAATCGTTGGTCCGTTTCGCATCGACCTAGGTCCAAATAGCTCAAACATAGCCCGATAGTTTTTCGTCAATTTTTATTGCACTCACATCGTTTCAAGTATTCCAAGTCCAGTTGGCTCGAATATTCTTGAAAAACTATGAAAGATGATTTTGAGGGCCTAAACTATATTTTTTTTACCAAAATTACTCATAGGTAATGGCTTATAGTGAGAATTTAATCCTTGGCACGTTTCGCATCGAACTAGGTGCACAAAGCTAAAAACTAGGTCGATAGTTTTTCTTTAGTTTTTATCGTTTTCATACCATTCGACATATTCCAAAACCAAGTTGGCCTTTATCTTCTTGGAAAAAACATGAAGGCTGATTTTGAGGGCTTAAACTACATTTTTTGATCAAAATAACTCATAGGTCATGGCTTATAGCAATGAGTTTTAATCGTTGGTCTATTTCGCATCGAACTAGGTCCAAATAGCTCAAACATAGCCCGATAATTTTTCGTCGGCTTTTATTGCACTCACACCGTTTCACGTATTCCAAGTCCAGTTGGCCCGTATCTTCTTAAAAAGTCGTGAAGGCTTATTTTGACAGCAGAAACTACATTTTTTCACCAAAATAACTCATAGGTTATGGCTTATAGCTATGAGTTTTGCTTGTTGGCTTTGCATCGAACTAGGTCCAAACAACTCAAACCTAGCCTAATAGTTTTTCATCAATTATTATCGCACTCACACTCGTTTCACATATTCTAAGTTCGGTTGGCCCAAATCTTCTTAAAAAACCATGTAGGATGATTTTGAGGGCCTAAACTATATTTTTTTTTACCAAAATCACTCATAGATCGGGGCTTATAATGAGAATTTTTATCCTTGGCACGTTTCACATCGAACTAGGTGCATATAGCTCAAAACTAGGCCAATAGTTTTTCTTTAGTTTTTATCGCTCTCATACCGTTCGACGTATTCCAAAACCAATTGGCCTTTAACTTTTGGAAAAACCGTGAAGGCTAATTTTAAGGGCTTAAACTAGATTTTTTATCTAAAATAACTCTTAGGTTATGGCTTATAGCATTGAGTTTTGCTCGTTGGCACGTTTTGCATCGAACTAGGTCCAAACAGACTCAAACCTAGCACAATAGTTTTTCTTCGGCTTTTATCGCACTCACATCATTTCACGTACTCCAAAACCAATTGGCTCGTATCTTCTTGGAAAACCATGAAGGCTGATTTTGAGGGCTTCAACAACATTTTTTGACCAAAATAACTCTTAGGTCATGGCTTATGGCGATGAGTTTTGGTCGTTGGCTCGTTTCGCATCAAACTAGATCCAAAGAGCTCAAACCTAACACGATAGTTTTTCATCATTTTTTATCGCACTCGCACCATTTCATGTATTCTAAGTCTAGTTGGCTCGAATCTACTTGAAAAACCTTCAAGGATGATTTTGAGGGCCAAAACAATTTTTTTTTACCAAAATCACTCATATGTCATGGCTTATAGTAATGAGTTTTGGTCGTTGGCCCGTTTCGTATCGAATTAGGTCCAAATAGCTCAAACTTAGGTCGATAGTTTTTCGTTAGTTTTTATTGCACTCACATCGTTTCATATATTTTAAGTCCATTTTGCCCGAATCTTCTTGAAAAACCATGAAAGATGATTTTGAGGGACTAAACTACATTTTTTCACCCAAATAACTCATAGGTTATGGCTTATAGCTATGAGTTTTGGTCGTTGGCTTGTTTTGCATTGAACTAACTCCAAACAACTCAAACCTAGCCTCGATAGTTTTTCATCAATTTTTATCGCACTCACACTTGTTTCACGTATTCCAAGTTCGGTTGGCCCAAATCTTCTTAAAAAACCATGTAGGATGATTTTGAGGGCTTAAACTATATTTTTTTTAACCAAAATCACTCATAGTTCATGACTTATAGTGATCGAGTTTTGGTCATTGGCTCGTTTTGCATCGCACTAGGTCCGAACAACTCAAACCTATCATGATAGTTTTTTATTAGTTTTTATCGAACTCATACTTGTTTCACGCATTGTAAGTCCTGTTGGCCCGAATATTCTTGAAAAACCATGAAGGATGATTTTAAGGGCCTAAACTATATTTTTTTTACCAAAATCACTCATAGGTCATGGCTTATAGCGATGCGTTTTGATTGTTGGTCCATTTCGCATCGATGTAGCTGCAAACCGCTCATACCTAGCTCGATAGTTTTTGATCAATTTTTATTGCACTCACACCGTTTCACGTATTTCAAGTCCATTTGGCCTAAATCTTTTTGAAAAACCATGAAGGATGATTTTTAGGGCTTAAACTATTTTTTTTTACCAAAATCACTCATAGGCCATGGCCTATAGCAATGAGTTTTGGTCGTTGCCCCGTTTTGCATCGAACTAGGTCTATACAGACTCAAACCTAGCCCGATAGTTTTTCATCGGTTTTTATCGTACTTACACCATTTCACGTATTTTAAGTCCAGTTGGACCATATCTTCTATAACAATTCTTAGGCTTATTTTGAGGGCCTAAACTACACTTTTTCACCACAATAAGTCATAGGTTATGGGTTATAGCTATGAGTTTTGGTCGTTGGCTCATTTCGCATTGAACTAGGTTCAAATAGCTTAAACCTAGCATAATAGTTTTTCATAAGTTTTTATCGCACTCATACCGTTTCATGTAATCTAAGTCTAGTTGGCCCGAATCTTCTTGAAAAACCATGAAGGATGATTTTGAGGACTAAAACTATATTTTTTTAACCAAAATCACTCATAGGTCATGGCTTATAGCGATGAGTTTTGGTCCTTCACTCGTTTCGCATCGAATTAGGTCCAAACAGACTCAAACCTAGGTCGACAGTTTTTCGTTAGTTTTTATTGCACTCACACCGTTTCATATATTTTAAGTCCATTTTGCTCGAATCTTGAAAAACCATGAAAGATGATTTTGAGGGACTAAACTATATTTTTGACTAAAATCACTCATAAGTCATGGCTTATAGCAATGAGTTTTTGGTTGTTGGCCCGTTTTGCATCGAATTAGGTCCAAACGGCTCAAACCTAGCTTCGATAGTTTTTCGTCGGCTTTTATCGTACTCACACAATTTAACGTATTCCAAATCCACTTGGATCGTATCTTTTTAAAAAATGGTGAAGCCTTATTTTGAGGGCCTAAACTATATTTTTTCACCAAAATAACTCATAGATTAAGGCTTATAGCTATGAGTTTTGATCATTGGCTTGTTTCGCATCGAACTAGGTCTAAACAGACTCAAACTAGCCTCGACAGTTTTTTATCAATTTTTATCACACTCACACTCTGTTTCACCTATTCCAAGTTCAATTGGCCCAAATCTTCTTAAAAAACCATTTAGAATGATTTTGAGGGTCGAAACTATTTTTTTTAACCAAAATACTCATAGTTCATGACTTATAGCGATCGGTTTTGGTGTTGGCTCGTTTCGCATTGCACTAGGTCCAAACAACTCAAACCTATCATGATAGTTTTTCGTCGGCTTTTATCGAACTCATACCGTTTCACGCATTGTAAGTCCTGTTGGCCCGAATATTCTTGAAAAACCATGAAGGATGATTTTGAGGGCCTAAACTATATATTTTTTTTTACCAAAATCACTCATAGGTCATGGCTTATAGCGATGAGTTTTTATTATTGGCCCGTTTCGCATCGAAGTAGCTATGAACATGACTCAAACCTAGCCCGATAGTTTTTCATCAATTTTTATCGCACTCACACCGTTTCATGTATTTCAAGTCCATTTGGCCCGAATCTTCTTGAAAAACCATGCGGGATGATTTTCATGGCTTAAACTATATTTTTTTTTACCAAAATCACTCATATGCCATGGCTTATAGCAATGAGTTTTGGTTGTTGCCTCGTTTTATATCGAACTAGGTCTATATAGCTCAAACCTAGCCCAATAGTTTTTCGTTAGTTTTTAGAGTACTTACACCATTTCACGTGTTCAAGGCCAATTGGACCATATCTTCCGTAAAAATTCTTAGGCTTATTTTGAGGGCCTAAACTACACTTTTTCACCAAAATAAGTCATAGGTCATGGCTTATAGCGATGAGTTTTGGTCGTTGGCCTCTTTGACATCGAACTAGGTCCAAACGAGTTCAAACCTAGAACGATATTTTTTCATCGGTCTTGATTGCACTCGCACCGTTTCACGTATTATAAGTCTAGTTGGCTCGAATCCGCTTGAAAAACCATGAAGGACGATTTTGAGGGCCAAAACTATATTTTTTTTTACCAAAATCACTCATAGGTCATGGCTTATAGCGATGAGTTTTGGTCGTTCACTCGTTTCGCATCTAATTAGGTCCAACCAGCTCAAACATAGGTCGATAGTTTTTCATCGGCTTTTATTGCACTCACACCGTTTCATATATTTCAAGTCCATTTGTTTCGAATCTTCTTGAAAAACCATGAAAGATGATTTTGAGGGACTAAACTATATTTTTTACTAAAATCACTCATAGGTCATGGCTTATAAGAAAGAGTTTTGGTCGTTGGCTCGTTTCGCATCGAAATAGGTCCAAACTGACTCAAACCTAGCTGGATACTTTTTCATCGGTTTTATCGTACTCACACCATTTCACGTATTCCAAATCCAATTGGATCGTATCTTTTTTAAAAATGGTGAAGGCTTATTTTGAGGGCCTAAACTATATTATTTCAACAAAATAACTCATAGATTATGGCTTATAGCTATGAGTTTCGATCGTTGGCTTGTTTCGCATCGAACTAGGTCTAAAAAACTCAAACCTAGCCTAATAGTTTTTCATCAATTTTTATCACACTCACACTCGTTTCACGTATTCCAAGTTCGGTTGGCCCAAATCTTCTTAAAAAACCATGAAGGATGATTTTGAGGGCTTATATTACATTTTTTTTTACTAAAATCGCTTATAGGTCATGGCTTATAGTGTTGAGTTTTGGTCGTTAGCTCGTTTCGCATCAAACTAGGTCTAAAAAGCTCCAACCTAGCTCGATAGTTTTTCATCGGCTTTTATTGTACCACATCGTTTCACGTATTTCAAGTTCATTTGGCTCTGAATCTTCTTGAAAAACCATGAAGGTTGATTTTGAGGGCCTAAACTAAATTTTTTTTTTACCTAAATCACTTATATGCCATGGCTTATAGCAATGAATTTTGGTTGTTAGTCCGTTTCCCATTGAACTAGGTCCAAATAGCTCAAACCTAGCATGATAGTTTTTCGTCAATTTTTATCGCACTCACACCGTTTCACGTATTCTAACTCCATTTGCCCGTAATCTTCTTAAAAAACCATGAAGGATAATTTTGAGGGCCTAAACTATATTTTTTTAACCGAAAAGACTCATAGTTCATGGCTTATAGCGATGAGTTTTAGTCGTTGGCTCATTTCGCATCAAACTACATCCAAACGACTCAAACCTAGTACGATAGTTTTTTATTAGTTTTTATCCCACTCACACCATTTCACGTATTATAGATCCAGTTGGTTCAAATCTTCTTGAAAAACCATGAAGGATGATTTTAAGGCCCTAAACTATATTTTTTTTTTTACCAAAAACACTCATAGTTCATGGCTTATAGCTATGAGTTTTGATTGTTGGCTCTTTTCACATCCAACTAGCTCTAAACGACTTAAACCTAGCATGATAGTTTTTCATTAATTTTTATCGCACTCACTCCATTTCATGCATTCTAAGTCCAAGTTGGCCCGAATCTTCTTGAAAAACCATGAAGGTTGATTTTGAGGGCCTAAACTATAATTTTTTTACCAAAACTACTCATAGGTCATGGCTTATAGCGATGAGTTTTGGTCGTTGACCCGTTTGACATCGAACTAGGTCCAAATAGCTCAAACCTAGCACGATAATATTTCATCGGCTTTGATCCCACTCACACCGTTACACATAATCTAAGTTCGGTTGGCTCGAATCTTCTTGAAAAACCATGAATGTTGATTTTGAGGGCGTCAACTATATTTTTTTAACTAAAAACACTCATAGTTCATGGCTTATAGCAATGAGTTTCGGTCGTTGGCTCGTTTGACATCGAACTAGGTCCAAACAGACTTAAACATACCACGATAGTTTTTCATCGGCTTTGATCATACTCACACCGTTTCACGTATTATAAATCCACTTTGCTCGAATCTTCTTGAAAACCCATGAAGGATGATTTTGAGAGCCTAAACTATATTTTTTTTTACTAAAAACACTTATAGGTCATGGCTTATAGCGATGAGTTTTGATTGTTGACTCGTTTGACATCGAACTAGGTCCAAACAGCTAATACCTAGCATGATATTTTTTCATGAGTTTTGATTGCACTCATACCGTTTCACGTAATCTAAGTCCAGTTAGCTCGAATCTTCTTGAAAAACCATGAAGGATGATTTTGAGGGCCTAAACTATATTTTTTTAACTAAAAACACTCATACTTCATGGCTTATTGCGATGGGTTTTTATCATTGGCCCATTTCACATCGAACTAGGTCCAAACAGCTCAAACCTAACATGATATTTCTTCATCATTTTTTATCGTACTCACACCGTTTCACGTAATCTAAGTCCAAGTCGGCTCGAATCTTCTTAAAAATCCATGGAGGATGATTTTGAGCGCCTAAACTATAATTTTTTAACCAAAAACACTCATACTTCATGGCTTATAGCGATGAGTTTTGGTCGTTGGCTCGTTTCACATCGAAATAGGTCCAAAAAGCTCAAACCTAGCATGCTAGTTTTTCATCGGCTTTGACCTCACTCACACCGATTCACGTAATCTAAGACCAGTTAACCCGAATCTTCTTGAAAAACCATGAAGCATGATTTTGAGTGTCTAAACTATATTTTTTTTAACAAAAAACACTCATAGTTCATGGCTTATAGCGATGTGTTTTGGTCGTTGGCCCGTTTGACATCGAACTAGGTCTAAACGAGCTCAAACCTAGCATGATATTATTTCATCGGTTTTGATCCCACTCACACCGTTTCACGTAATCTAAGTTCGGTTGGCTCGAATCTTCGTGAAAAACCATAAATGATGATTTTGAGGGCTTAAACTATATTTTCTTAACCAAAAACACTTAAGGTTCATGGCTTATAGCAATGATTTTTGGTCGTTAGCACGTTTGACATCGAACTAGCTCCAAATAGCTCAAACATAGCACGATAGTTTTTCATCGGCTTTGATCGAACTCACACCGTTTCACGTATTATAAATCCAATTGGCCCAAATCTTCTTGAAAAACCATGAAGGATGATTTTGAGGGCCTAAACTATTTTTTGTTTTACCAAAAACACTTATAGGTCATGGCTTATAGCGATGAGTTTTGGTCATTGGCCCATTTTACATCGAACTAGGTCCAAACGACTAATACCTAGCATGATATTTTTTCATGAGTTTTGATTGCACTCATACCGTTTTACGTAATCTAAGTCCAGTTAGTCCGAATCTTCTTGAAAAACCATGAAGGATGATTTTGAGGGGCTAAACTATATTTCTTTAACCAAAAACACTCATAATTCATGGCTTATTGCGATGGGTTTTTGTCATTGGCCCGTTTCACATCAAACTAGGTCCAAACGAGCTCAAACTTGGCATGATAGTTTTTGATCGGCTTTGATCGCACTCACACTCGTTTCACGTAATCTAAGTCCAAGTTGGCCCGAATCTTCTTAAAAAACTATGAAGGATGATTTTGAGTGCCTAAACTATATTATTTTAACCAAAAACACCGATACTTCATGGCTTACGGCGATGAGTTTTAGTTGTTGGCTCTTTTCACATCTAACTAGGTCCAAATAGCTTAAACCTAGCATGATAGTTTTTCATCAATTTTTATCGTACTCACTCCATTTCACGCATTCTAAGTCCAATTGGCCTAAATCTTCTTGAAAAACCATGAAGGATGATTTTAAGGGCCTAAACTATATTTTTTTAAGCAAAAACACTCATAAGTCATGGCTTATTGCGATGGGTTTTTGTTGTTGGCCCGTTTCACATCGAACTAGGTCCAAACGGCTCAAACCTAGCATGATAGTTTTTCATCGGTTTTGATCGCACTCATACCGTTTCACGTAATCTAAGTCCAGTGGCCCGAATCTTCTTAAAAAACCATGAATGATGATTTTAAGCACCTAAACTATATTTTTTTAACCAAAAACAATCATACCTCATGACTTATAGCGATGAGTTTTGGTCGTTGGCCCGTTTCACATCGAATTAGGTCCAAACATCTCAAACCTAGAATGCTAGTTTTTCATCGGTTTTGACCTCACTCACACCGTTTCATGTAATCTAAGTCCAGTTGACCCGAATCTTCTTGAAAAACCATGAAAGATGATTTTGAGTGCCTAAATTATATTTTTTTTAACCAAAAACACTTATAGTTCATGGCTTATAGCGATGAGTTTTTGGTCGTTACCTCGTTTCACATCGAATTAGGTCCAAATAGCTCAAACCTAGCATAATAGTTTTTTGTCGGCTTTTATCACACTCACACCGTTTCACGTATTATAAATCAAGTTGGCTCGAATCTTCTTGAAAAACCATGAAGGATGATTTTGAGGCCCTAAAATACATTTTTTTTTACCAAAAACACTCATAGGTCATGGCTTATAGCTATGAGTTTTGGTTGTTAGCTCTTTTCACATCCAATTAGGTCCAAACAGACTTAAACCTTGCACGATAGTTTTTCATCAATTTTTATCGCACTCACTCCATTTCACGCATCCTAAGTTCGAGTTGGCCCGAATCATCTTCAAAAACCATGAAGGTTGATTTTCGGGGCCTAAACTATAATGTTTTTTTTTACCAAAAACACTCATAGGTCATGGCTTATAGCGATGTGTTTTGGTCATTGGCCCGTTTGACATCGAACTAGGTCCAAAGAGCTTAAACCTAGCACGATATTATTTCATCGGCTTTGATCCCACTCACACTCGTTTCACGTCATCTAAGTTCGGTTGGCTCGAATCTTTGTGAAAAACCATGAATGATGATTTTGAGGGCTTAAACTATATTTTTTTAACCAAAAACACTCAAAGTTCATGGCTTATAGCAATGAGTTTTGGTCGTTAGCACGTTTGACATCGAACTAGCTCTAAATAGCTCAAACATAGCACGATAGTTTTTCATTAGTTTTGATCGCACTCACACTCGTTTCACGTATTATAAATCCAGTTAGCCCGAATCTTCTTGAAAAACCATGAAGGATAATTTTGAGGGCCTAAACTATATTTTTTTTACCAAAAACCCTTATAGGTCATGGCTTACGGCGATGAGTTTTGGTCGTTGGCCCGCTTGACATCGAACTTGGTCCAAACAGACTAATGCCTAGCAAAATATTTTTTCATCGGCTTTGATCGCACTCATACCATTTCACGTAATCTAAGTCCAGTTGGCTCGAATCTTCTTGAAAAACCATTAAGGATGATTTTAGGGCCTAAACTATATTTTTTTAACCAAAAACACTCATAACTCATGGCTTATTGTGATGGGTTTTTGTTGTTGGCCCGTTTCACATCGAACTAGGTCCAAACGGCTCAAACCTAGCATGATAGTTTTTCATCGGCTTTGATCGCACTCATACCGTTTCACGTAATCTAAGTCCAACTGGCCCGAATCTTCTTAAAAAACCATGAATGATGATTTTAAGCGCCTAAACTATTATTTTTTTAACCAAAAACAATCATACCTCATGACTTATAGCGATGAGTTTTGGTCGTTGGCCCGTTTCACATCAAATTAGGTCCAAACATCTCAAACCTAGAATGCTAGTTTTTCATCAGCTTTGACCTCACTCATACCGTTTCATGTAATCTAAGTCCAGCTTGACCCGAATCTTCTTGAAAAACCATGAAAGATGATTTTAAGTGCCTAAACTATATTTTTTTAACCAAAAACACTCATAGTTCATGGCTTATAGCGATGAGTTTTTGGTCGTTACCTCATTTCGCATCGAACTAGGTCTAAACAAGTCTCAAACCTAGCATAATAGTTTTTTGTCGGCTTTTATCGCACTCACACCGTTTCACGTATTATAAATCAAGTTGGCTCGAATCTTCTTGAAAAACCATGAAGGATGATTTTCGGGACCCAAACTATATTTTTTTTTAACCAAAAACACTCACGAGTCATATCTTATAGCTATGAGTTTTGGTTGTTAGGTCTTTTAACATCCAACTAGGTCCAAACGAGCTTAAACCCAAGCATGAATGTTTTTTATTAATTTTTATCGCACTCACACCATTTCACATATTCTAAGTCCAAGTTGGTCCGAATCTTTTTGAAAACCATAAAGCTTGATTTTCCGTGTCGAAACTATATCATTTTTACCAAAAACACCCATAGGTCATGACTTATAGCGATGAGTTTTGGTCGTTGGCTCGTTTGACATCAAACTAGGTCCAAATAGCTCAAACCTAGCACGATATTTTTTCATCCGTTTTGATCGAACTCACAACGTTTCACCTAATCTAAGTCCAATTAGTCCGAATCTTCTTGAAAAACCATGGAGGATGATTTTGAGGCCCCAAACTACAATTTGTTTTTTACCAAAAACACTCACGAGTCATAGCTTATAGCTATGACTTTTTGGTTGTTAGCTCTTTTCACATCGAACTAGGTCCAAACAAACTTAAACCTAACATGATAGTTTTTCATTAGTTTTGATCGTACTCATACCGTTTTACGTAATCTAAGTCCAGCTTGGCTCGAATCTTCTTGAAAAACAATGAAGGATAATTTTGAAGGCCTAAACTATATAATTTTTTACCAAAAACACTCATAGGTCGTGGCTTATAGCGATAATTTTTGGTCGTTTGCCCATTTCACATCAAACTAAGTCTAAACGACTCAAACCTAGCATGCTATTTTTTCATCCATTTTGATCGCATTCACACCGTTTCACGTAATCTAAGTCCAGTTGGCCCGAATCTTTTTGAAAAACCATAAAGGATGATTTTGAGGGCCTAAACTATATTTTGTTCACCAAAAACACTCATAGTTCATGGCTTATAGCGATGAGTTTTGGTTGTTGGCTTGTTTTGCATCGAACAAGGTCCAAATAGCTCAAACCTAGCATGATAGTTTTATGTCGGCTTTTATTGCACTCATATCGTTTCACGTATTATAAATCCAGTTGGCTTGAATGTTCTTGAGAAACCATGAAGGATGATTTTAACTCGCTTAAACTATATTTTTTTTTAACTAAAAACACTCATAGTTCATGGCTTATAGCGAGGAGTTTTTGATTGTTGGTTCGTTTCGCATCGAACTAGGTTCAAACATCTCAAACCTAGCATGATAGGTTTTTGTTAGTTTTTATCACACTTATACCGTTTCACGTATTATAAATTCTTTTGGCTCGAATCTTCTTGAAAAACCATGAAGGATGACTTTAAGGTCCTAAACTACGTTTTTTATTTTACCAAAAACACTCATAGGTCATGGCTTATAGGGATGCGTTTTTATCATTTACATGTTTCACATCGAACTAGGTCCAAACGACTCAAACCTAGCATGATAGTTTTTCATCGGCTTTGATCGCACTCACACCGTTACATGTAATCTAACTCCAGTTGGCAAGAATCTTCTTGAAAAACCATGAAGGATGATTTTCAAGCCCTAAACTATATTTTGTTTTTTACCAAAAACACTCATAGGTCATGGCTTATAGCTATGAGTTTTGGTTGTTGGCTCTTTTCACATCTAATTAGGTCCAAACAGACTTAAACCTAGCAAATAGTTTTTCATCAATTTTGATCCCACTCACACCGTTTCACGTATTCCAAGTTCAGTTAGTTGGAATCTTCTTGAAAAACCATGAAGGATGATTTTGAGGGCTTAAACTATTTTTTTTTACCAAAAACACTCATACGTCATGGCTTATGGCGATATTTTTATCGACTCACACCATTTCTCGTATTCTAACTCCAGCTAGCACAATAGTTTTGATCGTTGGCCCATTTGACATCGAACTAGGTCCAAACAGACTTAAATCGAGCATGATATTTTTAAATCAATTTTGATTGAACTCACACCGTTTCACATAATCTATGTGCGGTTAGCCCAAATCTTCTTGAAAAACCATGAAGGATGATTTTGAGGGCCTAAACTATATTTTTTTTAACCAAAAACACTCATAGTTCATGGCTTATAGCGATGAGTTTTTGGTCGTTGGCTCGTTTTGCATCAAACTAGGTCCAAACAGACTCAAACCTAGCATGATAGTTTTTCATCAGCTTTGATCATACTCACACCTTTTCACATAATCTAAGTCCAAGTTGGCCCGAATCTTTTTGAAAAACCATAAAGGATGATTTTGAGGGCCTAAACTATATTTTGTTCACCAAAAACACTCATAGTTCATGGCTTATAGCGATGAGTTTTGGTTGTTGGCTTGTTTTGCATCGAACAAGGTCCAAATAGCTCAAACCTAGCATGGTAGTTTTATGTCGGCTTTTATTGCACTCATATCGTTTCACGTATTATAAATCCAGTTGGCCCAAATGTTCTTGAGAAACCATGAAGGATGATTTTAAGTGCTTAAACTATATTTTTTTTAACTAAAAACACTCATAGTTCATGGCTTATAGCGAGGAGTTTTTGATTGTTGGTTCGTTTCGCATCGAACTAGGTTCAAACAGACTCAAACCTAGCATGATAGGTTTTTGTTAGTTTTTATCACACTCATACCGTTTCACGTATTATAAATTCCGTTGGCTCGAATCTTCTTGAAAAACCATGAAGGATGATTTTAAGGCCCTAAACTATATTTTTTATTTTACCGAAAACACTCATAGGTCATGGCTTATAGGGATGAGTTTTCATCATTTGCATGTTTCACATCGAACTAGGTCCAAACAGACTCAAACCTAGCATGATAGTTTTTCATTAGTTTTGATCTCACTCACACGAGTTACATGTAATCTAACTCCAGTTGGCAAGAATCTTCTTCAAAAACCATGGGGGATATTTTTAGGGCCTAAACTACATTTTTTTAACCAAAAACACTCATAGTTCATGGCTTATGGCGATGAGTTTTAGTCGTTGGCTCATTTTGCATCGAACTACGTCCAAACAGATCTCAAACCTAGTATGATGGTTTTTTGTTAGTTTTTATCCCGCTCACACCGTTTCACGTATTATAAATCCAGTTGGTTCGAATCTTCTTGAAAAACCATAAAGGATGATTTTCGAGCCCTAAACTATATTTTTTTTTACCAAAAACAATCATAGGAAGTGATGAGTTTTGGTCATTGGCTTGTTTCACATCAAACTAGGTCCAAATAGCTCAAACCTCGCACGATAGCTTTCCTTCAATTTTTATCACACTCACACCGTTTCACGTAATCTAACTCCAGCTTGCTCGAATCTTCTTGAAAAACCATGAAGGATGATTTTGAGGGTCTAAACTATTTTTTCTTAACCAAAAACACTCATAGTTCAAGGCTTATAGCGATGAGTTTTGTTCGTTGGCTCGTTTACCATCGAACTAGGTCCAAACAGACTCAAACCTCGTATTTCACCAGCTTTGATCGCACTCACACCGTTTCACGTATTATAAATCCAATTGGCCTAAATCTTCTTTAAAAACCGTGAAGGTTCATTTTGAGGGCCTAAACTATATATTTTTTTACCAAAAAACTCATAGGTCATACCTTATAGCGATGAGTTTTGGTCGTTGGCTCGTTTCACATCGAACTAGGTCCAAACGAGCTCAAACCTAGCACGATATTTTTTCATCGGCTTTGATTGTACTCACATCGTTTCATGTAATCTAACTCCGGTTGGCTCGAATCTTCTTCAAAAACCATTAAGGATAATTTTGAGGGCCTAAACTATATTTTTTTTAACCAAAAACACTCATAGTTCATGGCTTATAGTGATGAGTTTTGGTCGTTGGCTTGTTTCCCATCGAACTAGGTCCAAACGACTCAAACCTAGCATGATAGTTTTTCATTAGTTTTGATCGTACTCACACCGTTTCACGTAGTCTAAGTCCAAGTTGGCCCGAATCTTCTTGAAAAACCATGAAGGATGATTTTGAGCACCTAAACTATATTTTTTTATAAAAAACACTCATAGTTCAAGGCTTACGACGATGAGTTTTGGTCGTTGGCTCATTTCACATCGAACTAGGTCCACAAACCTCGCCCGATAGTTTTTCATCGGCTTTGATCGCACTCACACCCTTTCACGCATTATAAATTCGGTTGGCTCAAATCTTTTTTAAAAACCGTGAAGGATGATTTTGAGGGCCTAAACTATATATTTTTTTTACCAAAAACACTCATATTTCATAGCTTATAGCGATGAGTTTTGATCGTTGGCTCGTTTGACATCGAACTAGGTCCCAACAACTAATACCTAGCACGATATTTTTTTATCAATTTTGATCGCAATCACACCGTTTCACGTAATCTAAGTCCAATTGGCCTAAATCTTCTTGAAAAACCATGAAGGATGATTTTGAGGGCCTAAACTATATTTTTTTCCCACAAACACTCATAATTCATGGTTTATTGCGATGGGTTTTTGTCGTTGGCCCATTTCACATCGAACTAGGTCCAAACGACTTCGGACCTAGCATGATAGTTTTTCATCGCTTTTGATCGCACTCACACCGTTTTACGTAATGTAAGTCCAACTGGCCCGAATCTTCTTAAAAAACCATGAAGGATGATTTTGAGGGCCTAAACTATATTTTTTTAACCAAAAACACTCATAGTTCATGGCTTATATTGATGAGTTTTAGTCGTTGGCTAGTTTTGTATCGAACTACTTTCAAACGAATCTCACACCTAGCACGATAGTTTTTTGTCGGCTTTTATCCCGCTCACACCATTTCACGTATTATAAATCCAATTGGTTCGAATCTTCTTGAAAAACCATGAAGGATGATTTTCGTGCCCTAAACTATATTTTTTTTTACCAAAAACACTCATAGGTCATGGCTTATAGCTATGAGTTTTGGTTATTGGCTCTTTTCACATCCAATTAGGTCCAAACAGACTTAAACCTAGCACGATAGTTTTTCATCAATTTTTATCGCACCGACACCATTTCACGTATTCTAAGCCTAATTGGCCTAAGTGATCTTGAAAAACCATGAAGGATGATTTTGAGGGCCTAAACAATATTTTTCTTTTACCAAAAACACTCATAGGTCAAGGCTTATAGCGATGAGTTTTGATCGTTGGCCCATTGGACATCGAAGTAGGTCCAAATAGCTCAAACCTAGCATGATAGTTTTTCATCGGCTTTGATCGAATTCACACCATTTCACATAATCTAAGTCCAGCTTGGCTTGAATCTTCTTGAAAATCCATGAAGGATAATTTTGAGGTCCTAAACTATATTTTTTTAACCAAAAACACTCATAGTTCATGGCTTATATTGATGAATTTTAGTCGTTGGCTAGCTTCGTATCGAACTATGTTCAAACGAACTCACACCTAGCACGATAGTTTTTTGTTAGTTTTTATCCCATCGACACCGTTTCACGTATTATAAATCAAATTGGTTCAAATCTTCTTAAAATACCATGAAGGATGATTTTCGTGCCCTAAACTATTTTTTTTTTTTTACCAAAAACACTCATAGGTCATGCCTTATAGCTATGAGTTTTGGTTGTTGGCTCTTTTCACATCCAATTAGGTCCAAACAGACTTAAACCTAGCAAGATAGTTTTTTATCAATTTTTATTACACTCACACCATTTCACGTATTCTAAAGTCCAGTTGGCCCGAATCTTCTTGAAAAACCAAGAAGGATGATTTTGAGGGCCTAAACTATATTTTTTTTTACCAAAAACACTCATAGGTCATGGCTTATGGCAATGAGTTTTGGTCGTTGGCCCATTTGACATTGAACTAGATCTAAACGACTCAAACCTAGCATAATATTTTTTAATCGGCTTTGATCAAACTCACACCGTTTCATGTAATCTATGTGCAGTTGGCTCGAATCTTCTTGAAAAACCATAAGGATGATTTTGAGGGCCTACACTATATTTTTTTTAACCAAAAACACTCATAGTTCAAGGCTTACAGCGATGAGTTTTGGTCGTTGGCTCGTTTCACATCGAACTAGGACCAAATAGCTCAAACCTCGCACGATAGTTTTTCATCGGCTTTGATCGCACTCACACCGTTACACGTAATCTAACTCCGGTTAGCTTCGAATCTTTTTGAAAAACCATGAAGGATGATTTTGAGGGCCTAAACTATATTTTTTTAACCGTAAACACACATAGTTCATGGCTTATAGCGATGAGTTTTGGTCGTTAGCCCGTTTCACATCGAACTAGGTCCAAACAGACTCAAACCTAACATGATCATTTTTCATCGGTTTTCATCTCACTCACATCGTTTCACGTAATCTAAGTCCAGTTAGCTCGAATCTTCTTGAAAAACCATGAAGGTTGATTTTGAGGGCTTAAACTATATTTTTTTAACCAAATACACTCATAGTTCGAGGCTTATTGCGATGAGTTTTGGTCATTGGCTCATTTCACATCGAACTAGGTCCAAATGACTCAAACCTCGCTCGATAGTTTTTCATCGGCTTTGATCGCACTCACACCATTTCACGTATTATAAATCCCGTTGGCCCAAATCTTTTTAAAAAACCATGAAGGATGATTTTGAGGGCCAAAGCTATATATTTTTTCACCAAAAACACTTATAAGTCATGGCTTGTAGCGATGAATTTTGGTCGTTGGCTCGTTTCACATCGAACTAGGTCCAAACAGACTCAAACCTAGCACGATATTTTTTCATCGGCTTTGATCGCACTCACACCGTTTCACATAATCTAAGTCCGAGTTGGCTTGAATCTTCTTGAAAAACCATGAAGGATGATTTTGAGGGCCTAAACTATATTTTTTTAACTAAAAACACTAATAATTCATGGCTTATTGCGATATGTTTTGGTCGTTGGCACATTTCGCAACAAACTAAGTCCAAACAGACTCAAACCGTTTCATGTATTATAAATCTAGTTGGCCCAAATGTTCTTGAGAAACCATGAAGGATGATTTTGAGGGCCTAAACTATATTTTTTTAACCAAAAATACTTATAGTTCATAGCTTATAGCAATGAGTTTTTGGTAGTTGGCTCGTTTTGCATCGAACTAGGTCCAAATAGGTCACACCTAGCATGATAGGTTTTTGTCGGTTTTGATCGCACTCATACCGTTTCACGTATTATAAATCCAGTTGGCTCGAATCTTCTTGAACAACCATGAAGGATGATTTTGAGGCCCTAAACTATATATTTTTTTTACCAAAAACACTTATAGGTCATGGCTTATAGCGATGAGATTATGTCATTGGCACGTTTTGCATCAAACTAGGTCCAAACAGACTCAAACCTAGCATAATAGTTTTTCATCGGTTTCGATCAAACTCACACCGTTTCACCTAATCTAACTCTAGTTGGCAAGAATCTTCTTGAAAAACCATGAACGATGATTTTGAGGGCCTAAACTATAATTTTTTAACCAAAAAC
Source organism: Dovyalis caffra (assembly GCA_963924115.1). Lineage (NCBI taxonomy): Eukaryota > Viridiplantae > Streptophyta > Magnoliopsida > Malpighiales > Salicaceae > Dovyalis > Dovyalis caffra. The sequence continues at coordinate 784,968 of CAWUPB010001200.1, read as the reverse complement.
ACTCATAGTTCATGGCTTATATTGATTAGTTTTAGTCATTGGCTCGTTTCACATCGAACTAGGTCCAAATAGCTCACACCTAGCATGATAGGTTTTTGTCGGCTTTTATCGCACTCACACCGTTTCACGTATTATAAATCCAGGTTGGCTCGAATCTTCCGGAAAAACCATGAAGGATGATTTTCAAGCCCTAAACTATATTTTTTTTTACCAAAAACACTCATAGGTCATGGCTTATAGCTATGAGTTTTGGTTTTTGGCTCTTTTCACATCCAATTAGGTCCAAACAGTTTAAACCTAGCACGATAGTTTTTCATCAATTTTTATCGCACCGACACCATTTCACGTAATCTAAGTCCAAGTTGGCTTGATTCTTCTTGAAAAACCATGAAGGATGATTTTGAGGGCCTAAACCATTTTTTTTAACAAAAAACACTCATAATTCATGGCTTATTGCGATAAGTTTTGGTCGTTGGTACATTTTACATCGAACTAGGTCCAAATAGCTCAAATCGTTTGATGTATTATAAATCTAGTTGGCCCGAATGTTTTTGAGAAACCATGAAGGATGATTTTGAGGGCTTAAACTATATTTTTTTAATAAAAAATACTCATAGTTCATGGCTTATAGCGATGAGTTTTTGCTCGTTGGCTCATTTCTCATCGAACTAGGTCCAAATAGCTCACACCTAGCATGATAGGTTTGTGTCGGTTTTATCGCACTCACACCGTTTCACGTATTATAAATCCAATTGGCTTGAATCTTCTTGAACAACCATGAAGGATGATTTTGAGGCCCTAAACTACATTTTTTTTTACCAAAAACACTCATAGGTCATGGCTTATAGCGATGAGATTATGTCATTGGCACGTTTTGCATCGAACTAGGTCCAAACGAACTCAAACCTAGCACGATAGTTTTTCATCGGCTTTGATCACACTCACACCGTTTCACCTAATCTAACTCCAGCTTGCAAGAATCTTCGTGAAAAATCATGAAGGATAATTTTGAGGGCCTAAACTATAATTTTTTAACCAAAAACACTCATAGTTCATGGCTTATATTGATGAGTTTTAGTCGTTGGCTCGTTTCATATCGAACTAGGTCCAAATAGCTCACACCTAGCATGGTAGCTTTTTGTCGGCTTTTATCACACTCTCACCGTTTCACGAATTATAAATCCAGATTGGCTCGAATCTTCTTGAAAAACCATGAAGGATGATTTTCGGGCCCTAAACTATATATTTTCTTTTTTTACCAAAAACACTCATAGATCATGGCTTATAGCTATGAGTTTTAGTTTTTGGCTCTTTTCACATTCAATTAGGTCTAAACAGACTTAAATCTAGCATGATAGTTTTCATCAATTTTTATCGCACCGACACCATTTCACGTAATTTAAGTCCAATTGGCTTGAGTCTTCTTGAAAAACCATGAAGGACGATTTTAAGGGCCTAAACTATATTTTTTTTACCAAAAACACTCATAGGTCATGGCTTATGACGATGAGTTTCGATCGTTGGCCCATTTGACATCTAACTAGGTCCAAACAGGTCAAACCTAGCACGATAGTTTTTCACCGGCTTTGATCGAACTCACACCGTTTCATGTAATCTATGTGCGACTGGCCCAAATCTTCTTGAAAAACCATGAAGGATGATTTTTAGGGCCTAAACTATATTTTTTTAACCACAAACACTCATAATTCATGGCTTATAGCGATGAGTTTTGGTCGTTGGCCCGTTTCGTATCGAACTAAGTCCAAATAGCTCAAACCTAGCATGATAGTTTTTCATCCGTTTTGATCGCACTCATCTTGTTTTACGTATTATAAATCTAGTTTGCTCGAATCTTCTTGAAAAACCATGAAGGTTGATTTTGAGGGCCTAAACTATATTGTTTTTTTTACCAAAAACACTTATAGGTTATGGCTTATAGCGATGAGTTTTGGTTGTTGGCCCATTTGGCATCGAACTAAGTCCAAACACCTCTAACCTAGCACGATATTTTTTCATCGGTTTTGATTGCACTCGTACCGTTTCACGTAATCTAAGTCTAGTTGGCTCGAATCTTCTTGAAAAACCATTAAGGATGATTTTGAGGGCCTAAACTATATTTTTTTAACCAAAAACACTCATAGTTCATGGCTTATAGCGATATGTTTTGGTTGTTGGCACATTTCACATCGAACTAGATCCAAACAACTCAAACCTAGCACGATAGTTTTTCATAATTTTTTATCGTACTCACACCACTTCACGTATTATAAATCCAGCTTGGCCCGAATCTTTTTGAAAAACTATGAAGGATGATTTTGAGGGCCTAAACTATGATTTTGTACCAAAAAAAAAAATAGGTCATGGCTTATAGCGATCGGCTTTGGTCCTTGGCCCGTTAGACATCGAACTAGGTCCAAACAGACTCAAACCTAGAACAATATTTTTTCGTCGGTTTTCATCGCACTCGGACCATTTCATGTAATCTTAGTCCAATTGGCTTAAATCTTCTTGAAAAACCATGAAGGATGATTTTGAGGGCCTAAACTATATTTTTTTTTACCAAAAACACTCATACGTTATGGCTTGTAGCGATGAGTTTTGGTCGTTGGCCCGTTTCACATCGAACTAGGTCCACACGACTCAAACCTAGCATGATAGTTTTTCATCGGCTTTGATCACACTCACACCATTTCATGTAATCTAAGTCCAACTGGCCCGAATCTTCTTCAAACACCATGAAGGATGATTTTGAGCGCCTAAACTATATTTTTTTAACCAAAAACACTCATAGTTCATGGCTTATAGCGATGATTTTTGATCATTCGCCCGTTTCACATCGAAATAGGTCCAAACAGACTCAAACCTAGCATGATAGTTTTTCATCGGCTTTGATCACACTCAAACCGTTTCATGTAATCTAAGTCCAGTTTGCCCAAATCTTTTTAAAAAACCATGAAGGATGATTTTGAGGGCCTAACCTATATTTTTTTAACAAAAAACAATCATAGTTCATGGTTTATAGTGATGAGTTTTGGTCGTTCACTCATTTCACATCGAACTAGGTCCAAATAGCTCAAACCTCAAATGATAGTTTTTCATCGGTTTTGATCGCGCTCACATCGTTTCACGTAATCTAAGTCCAGCTTGGTCCAAATCTTCTTGAAAAACCATGAAGGATAATTTTAAATGCCTAAACTATTTTTTTTTAACCAAAAACACTCATATTCATGGCTTAAAGCGATGAGTTTTGGTTGTTGGCTCATTTCGCATCAAACTAGGTCCAAACAGACTCAAACCCGACATGATAGTTTTTCATCGGCTTTTATCGGACTCACACCGTTTCACGTATTCTAAGTCCAGAGTTGCCCAAATCTTCTTGAAAAATCATAAAGGATGATTTTGAGGGCCTAAACTATATTTTTCATTTACTAAAATCACTCATAGGTCATGGCTTATAGCGATGAGTTTTGGTCATTGGCCCATTTTGCATCAAACTCGGTCCAAATAGCTCAAACGTAGCCCCATAGTTTTTTGTTATTTTTTATCGGACTCACACCATTTCACATATTCCAAGTCCAGTTAGACCGTATCATTTTTAAAAATTGTTAAGCTTATTTTGATGGCCTAAACTATATTTTTTCACCAAAATAACTAATAGGTTATGGCTTCTAGCTATGAGTTTTGGTCGTTGACTCGTTTCGTAACGAGCTAGTTCAAAAACGCTCAAACCTAGCTCGATAGTTTTTGTCGATTTTATTACACTCACACCGTTTCACATATTTCAAGTCCATTTGGCCCAAATCCCGTTAAAAGACAATGAAGGATGATTTTGAGAGCCTAAACTATAGTTTTTTACCAAAATCACTCACAAGTTATGGCTTAGAGCGATGAGTTTTGGTCGTTGGCTCTTTTCGCATCAAACTAGGTCCAAACAGACTCAAACCCGACATGATAGTTTTTCATCAGCTTTTATCGCACTCACACCGTTTCACATATTCTAAGTCCAGGTTGCTGAATCTTCTTGAAAAATCATGAAGGATGATTTTGAGGGCCTAAACCGTATTTTTTTACCAAAAATACTTATAGGCAATGGCTTATAGCAATGAGTTTTGATCATCGGCTAGTTTCGCATCAAACTAGGTCCAAACAGACTCAAACCCGACAAGATAGTTTTTCATCAGCTTTTATCACACTCACACTCGTTTCACATATTCTAAGTTCGAAGTTGCTCGAATCTTCTTGAAAAATCATAAAGGATGATTTTGAGGGCCTAACTCCGTATTTTTTTTTACCAAAAACACTTATAGGTAATGGCTTATAGTGATGAGTTTTGGTCATTGGCTAGTTTCACATCGAACTAGATCCAAACAGCTTTAAAGCAAAGACGATAGTTTTTTATCACTCTTTATCGCACTCGCAGTGTTTCACGTATTTTAAGTTCAGTTGGCTCGAATCATCTTGAAAAACCATGAAGGATGATTTTGAGGGCCTAAACTATATTTTTTTAACCAAAAACACTCATAGGTCGGGACTTATAGCAATGAGTTTTGGCCATTGGTTTGTTTCACATCGAATTAGGATCAAATAGCTCAAACCTAGCATGATAGTTTTTCGTCGCTTTTATCACACCCACACCATTTCACGTATTCTAAGTCAAGTTGGCTCAAATCTTCTTGAAAAACCATGAAGGATGATTTTGAGGGCCTAAACTATATTTTCTTTTACCAAAAATACTCATAGTTCATGGCTTATAGCGATGAATTTTGGTCGTTGGCTCATTTGTATCGAATTAGGTCCAAATGGCTCAAACCTAGGAACATAGTTTTTTGTCGGTTCTTATCGCACTCACATCGTTTCATGTACTATAAATCAAGTTGGCCCGAATGTTCTTGAAAAACCATGAAGGATGATTTTGAGGCCGTAAACTATATTTTTTTTACCAAAAGCACTCATAGGTCATGGCTTATAGCGATAAGTTTTGGTCGTTAGCCCGTTTTACATCAAACTACGTCCAAACAATCGCAACCTAGCAAGATAGTTTTTCATCAATTTTTATCGCACTCACACCATTTCACGTATTCTAAGTCCAGCTTGGTCCGAATCATCTTGAAAAACCATGAAGGATGATTTTGAGGGCCAAAACTATATTTTTTTTTACCAAAATCACTCATAGGTCATGGCTTATGGTGATGAGTTTCGGTCGTTGGTCCATTTTGGATCGATCTAGGTCCAAATAGCTCAAACCTAGCTCGATAATTTTTCATCAATTTTTGTTGCACTCACACCATTTCAAGTATTTCAAGTCCATTTGGCTCATATTTTTGTGAAAAATCATGAAGACCGATTTTAAGGGCTTAAACTACATTTTTTGACCAAAATAACTCATAGGTCATGGCTTTTAGCGATGAGTTTTGGTCATTGGCTCGTTTCACATCAAAATAGGTCCGTACAGACTCAAACCTAGCATAATATTTTTTCATCAATTTTTATCGCAGCTTACACCATTCCACGTATTCTATGTCCAAGTTGGCCTAAATCTTCTTGAAAAACCATGAAGGATGATTTGGAGGGCCTAAACTCGTATTTTTTTTACCAAAAACTCTCATAGTTCATGGCTTATAGTGATGAGTTTTTGTCGTTGGCTCGTTTTGCATCAAACTAGGTACAAAGAGCTCAAACCTACCACAATAGGTTTTTTTCGGCTTTTATTGCACTCACATCGTTTCATGTAATCTAAGTCCAGGTTGGCTCGAATCATCTTGAAAAATCATGAAGGATGATTTTGAGGGCCTAAACTACATTTTGTTTTTACTAAAATACTCATAGGTCATGGCTTATAGCGATGAGTTTTGTTCATTGGCCCATTTTTCATCGAACTCGGTCTAAACGACTCAAACGTAACCCGATTGTTTGTTGTCAATTTTTATCGAACTCACACCGTTTCACGTATTCCAAGTCTAGTTATATCGTATCTTTTTTAAAAATTGTTAAGGCTTATTTTGGTGGCCTAAACTACATTTTTTCACCAAATTAACTAATAGGTTATGGCTTCTAGCTATGAGTTTTGGTCGTTGGCTCGTTTCGCATCGAACTAGTTCAAAACGACTCAAACCTAGCTCGATAGTTTTTCGTTAGCTTTTATTACACTCACACTATTTCACGTATTTCAAGTCCATTTGGCCCGAATCTTGTTAAAAAACAATGAAGGATGATTTTAAGGGCCTAAACTACAGCTTTTTACCAAAATCACTCATAAGTCATGGCTTAGAGCGATGAGTTTTAGTCATTGGCTCTTTTCGCATCAAACTAGGTCCAAACAACTCAAACCCGACACGATAGTTTTTCATCGCTTTTATTGTACTCACACCGTTTCACGTATTCTAAGTCCAGAGTTGCCGAATCTTCTTGAAAAATCATGAAGGATGATTTTGAGGGCCTAAACCGTATTTTTTTACCAAAAATACTTATAGGCAATTGCTTATAGCGATGAGTTTTGGTCATCGGCTAGTTTCGCATCAAACTAGGTCCAAACAGACTCAAACCTAACAAGATAGTTTTTCATTAGTTTTTATCGCACTCACACCGTTTCACATATTCTAAGTCCAGGTTGCTCGAATCTTCTTGAAAAATCATAAAGGATGATTTTGAGGGCCTAACTCCGTATTTTTTAACCAAAAACACTCATAGGTCATGACTTATAGCAATGAGTTTTGGCCGTTGGCTCGTTTCGCATCGTACTAGGTCCAAACACATCAAACCTAGCATGATAGTTTTTCGTCAGCTTTTATCACACCCACACCATTTCACGTATTCTAAGTCAAGTTGGCTCGAATCTTCTTGAAAAACCATGAAGGATGATTTTGAGGGCCTAAATTATATTTTTTTTTTACCAAAAACACTTATAGTTCATGGCTTATAGCGATGAGTTTTAGTCGTTGGCTCATTTACATCGAACTAGGTCCAAACGGCTCGAACCTAGGAACATAGTTCTTTGTCAATTTTTATCGCACTCACATCGCTTCACGTATTATAAATCTAGTTGGCTTGAATGTTCTTGAGAAACCATGAAGGATGATTTTGAGGCCCTAAACTATATTTTTTTTTACCAAAAACACTCATAGGTCATGGCTTATAGCGATGAGTTTTGATCGTTGGCTCGTTTCATATCGAATTATGTTCGGACTGACTCAAACCTAGCATGATAGTTTTTCATCAATTTTTATCGCACTTACACCATTCCACGTATTCTAAGTCCAGTTGGCCGAATCTTCTTGAAAAACCATGACCGATGATTTGGAAGGCCTAAACTATATTTTTTTTACCAAAAACTTTCATAGTTCATGGCTTATAGCGATGAGTTTTGGTCGTTGGGTCATTTCGCATGAAACTAAGTCCAAACATGACTCAAACCCGACACGATAGTTTTTCATCGCTTTTATCGTACTCACACTCGTTTCATGTATTCCAAGTCCAGCTTGGATCGTATATTTTTTAAAAATAGTTAAGGCTTATTTTGATGGCCTAAACTATGTTTTTTCCTACGTAATAACTAATAGGTTATGGCTTCTAGCTATGAGTTTTGGTTGTTTGCTTGTTTCGCATCGAACTAGTTCAAAACAACTCAAACCTAGCCCGATAGTTTTTCTTTAGTTTTTATTGCACTCAAATCGTTTCACGTATTTCAAGTGCATTTGGCCCGAATCTTCTTGAACAACTATAAAGGATGATTTTGAGGGCCTAAACTACATTTTGTTACCAAAATCACTCATAGGTCATGGCTTATAGCGATGAGTTTTGATTGTTGGCTCGTTTCGTATCAAACAAGGCCCAAACAGACTCAAACCCGACACGATAGTTTTTCTTTAGTTTTTATCGCACTCACACCATTTGACGTATTCTAAGTCTAGGTTGCTCGAATCTTCTTGAAAAATCTTGAAGGATAATTTTGAGGGCCTAAACTATATTTTTTTTTATCCAAAACACTCATAGTTTATGGCTTATAGCGATTAGTTTTGGTTGTTGACTCGTTTGCATCCAACTAGGTTCAAACAGACTTAAAACTAGGACGATAGTTTTTTGTCAATTTTTATCGCACTCACATTGTTTCATGTATTATAAATCCAGTTGGCCCGAATGTGTTTGAAAAACCATGAAGGATGATTTTGAGGCCCTAAACTATTTTTTTTTTACCAAAAACACTTATAGGTCATGGCTTATAGCGATGAGTTTTGGTCGTTGGCTCGTTTCGCATCGAGCTAGATCCAAACCATTTAAACCTAGCACGATACTTTTTTATCACTTTTTATCGCGCTCGTACCATTTCATGAAGGATGATTTTGAGGGCCTAAACTATAATTTTTTAACTAGAAACACTTATAGGTTATGACTTATAGCGATGAGTTTTGGTCGTTCGCTCGTTTTGCATCAAACTAGGTCCAAACAGACTCAAAACCTAGTACGATAGTTTTCATCGGCTTTTATCACACATAAACCGTTTCACATATTCTAAGTCAAGTTGGCTCGAATGTTCTTGAAAAACCATGAATGATGATTTTGAGGGCCTAAACTATATTTTTTTACCAAAAACACTCATAGTTCATTACTTATAGCGATGAGTTTTGGTCGTTAGCTCGTTCTACATCAAACAAGGTCCAAGCGACTCTAACCTAGCATGATGGTTTTTTTCGCTTTTTTCGTACTCACATTGTTTCACGTATTATAAATCTAGTTGGCCCGAATGTGTTTGAAAAACCATGAAGGATGATTTTGAGGCCCTAAACTATTTTTTTTTACCAAAAACACTAATAGGCCATGGCTTATAGAGATGAGTTTTGGTCGTTGGCTTGTTTGCATTGAACTAGGTCCAAACAACTCAAAACTAGGACGATAGTTTCTTGTCGACTTTTATCGCACTCACATTGTTTCACGTATTATAAATCCAGTTAGCTCGAATGTGTTTGAAAAACAATGAAGGATGATTTTGAGGCCCTAAACTATATTTTTTTTTACCAAAAACACTTATAGATCATGGCTTATAGCGATGAGTTTTAGTCGTTGGCTCGTTTCACATCGAACTAGATCCAAACCGTTTAAACCTAGCACGATAGTTTTTTTATCACTTTTTATCACATTCGTACCGTTTCATGTATTTTAGGTTTAGTTGGCCCGAATCATCTTGAAAAACCATGAAGGATGATTTTGAGGGCCTAAACTATAATTTTTTAACCGGAAACATTTATAGGTCATACCTTATAGTGATGAGTTTTGGTTGTTGGCTCGTTTCGCATAGAACTAGTTCTAAAAGCCTCAAAACCTAGCACGATAGTTTTTCGTCGCTTTTATCACACCCACACCGTTTCACATATTCTAAGTCAAGTTTGCTCGAATGTTCTTAAAAAACCATGGAGGATGATTTTGAGGGCTCGACCTATATTTTTTTTACAAAAAACACTAATAGTTCATTGCTTATAGCGATGAGCTTTGGTCGTTGGCTCGTTTTGCATGAAACAAGGTCTAAACGACTCAAACCCGACATGATAGTTTTTCATCGGCTTTTATCGTACTTACACCATTTCAAGTATTCTAATTTCGGAGTTGCTCGAATCTTCTTGAAAAATCATGAAGGATGATTTTGAGGGCCTAAACTACATTTTGCTTTTACTAAAATCACTCCTAGGTCATGGCTTATAGCGATGAGCTTTGGTCATTGGCCCGTTTTGTATCAAACTCGATCCAAATAGCTTAAATGTAGCCCGATAGTTTTTTATCTCGTTTTTATCAAACTTACATCGTTTCACATATTCCAAGTCCAAGTTAGACCGTATCTTTTTTAAAAATTGTTAAGGCTTATTTTGATGGCCTAAACTACATTTTTTCACCAAAATAACTAATAGGTTATGGCTTTTAGCTATGAGTTTTTATCGTTGGCTCGTTTCGCAACGAACTAGTTCAAAACAGACTCAAACCTAGCCCAATAGTTTTTCGTTAGTTTTTATTACACTCACACTCGTTTCACGTATTTCAAGTCCATTTGGCCCGAATCCTCGTTAAAAAACAATGAAGGATGATTTTGAGGGCCTAAACTATTGTTTTTTACCAAAATCACTCATAAGTCATGGCTTAGAGCGATGAGTTTTGGTCGTTGGCTCTTGTCACATCAAACTAGGTCCAAACGACTCAAAGCCGACATGATAGTTTTTCATCGGCTTTTATCACACTCACACCGTTTCACGTATTCTAAGTCTAGGTTGCCCAAATCTTCTTGAAAAATCATGAAGGATGATTTTGAGGGCCTAAACTCGTATTTTTTTACCGAAACACTTATAAGTCATGGCTTATAACGACGAATTTTGGTCATTGGCTAGTTTCACATCGAACTAGATCCAAGTCGTTTAAACCAAGCACGATAGTTTTTTGTCACTTTTTATCGCGCTCGCACTCGTTTCATGTGTTTTAAGTTCGGTTGGCCCGAATCATCTTGAAAAACCATGAAGGATTATTTTGAGGGCCTAAACTATAATTTTTTAACCAAAAACACTCATAGGTCATGACTTATAGTAATGAGTTTTAGCCGTTGGTTCGTTTCACATCGAACTAGGTCCAAACAACTCAAACCTAGCATGATAGTTTTTCATCGGCTTTTATCACACCCAAACCATTTCACGTATTCTAAGTCAAGTTAGCCCGAATCTTCTTGAAAAACCATGAAGGATGATTTTGAGGGCCTAAACTATATTTATTTTTTACCGAAAACACTCATAGTTAATGGCTTATAGCGATGAGTTTTGGTCGTTGGCTCATTTGCATCGAACTACGTCCAAACGGCTCAAACCTAGGAACATAGTTTTTTGTCAATTTTTATCGCACTCACATCGTTTCATGTATTATAAATCCAGTTTGCTCGAATGTTTTTGAAAAACCATGAGGATGATTTTGAGGCCCTAAACTATATATTTTTTTTACCAAAAAGACTCATAGGTCATGGCTTATAGTGATGAGTTTTGGTCGTTGGCTCGTTTCACATCGAACTACGTCCAAACAACTCAAACCTAGCATGATTTTTTTTCATTAATTTTTATCGCACTCACGAGCATTTCGTGTATTCTAAGTCCAGGTTGGTCTAAATCATCTTGAAAAACCATGAAGGATGATTTTGAGGGCCAAAAATATATTTTTTTTTTTACCAAAATCACTTATAGGTCATGGCTTATGGTGATGAGTTTTGGTCGTTGGTCCGTTCGCATCGATCTAGGTCCAAATAGCTCAAACCTAGCTCAACAATTTTTCATCGGCTTTTGTTGCACTCACACCATTTCATGTATTTCAAGTCCATTTGGCTCGTATTTTTTTGAAAAATCGTGAAGACCGATTTTAAGGGCTTAAACTACATTTTTTGACCAAAATAACTCATTGGTCATAGCTTATGGCGATGAGTTTTGGTCGTTGGCTCGTTTCACATCAAACTAGGTCCAAACAGACTCAAACCTAGCATGATAGTTTTTCATCAATTTTTATCGCACTTACACCATTCCACGTATTCTAAGTCCAAGTTGGCTCGAATCTTCTTGAAAAACCATGAAGGATGATTTGGAAGGCCTAAACTATATTTTGTTTTACCACAAACTCTCATAGTTCGGGGCTTATAATGATGAGTTTTGGTCGTTGGCTCGTTTCGGATCAAACTAGGTCCAAAGAGCTCAAACCTAGCATAATAGGTTTTTGTCGGCTTTTATCACGATCACATCGTTTCACGTAATCTAAGTCCAGTTGGCTCGAATCTTCTTGAAAAATCATGAAGGATGATTTTGAGGGCCTAAACTACATTTTGCTTTTACTAAAATCACTCCTAGGTCATGGCTTATAGCGATGAGCTTTGGTCATTGGCCCGTTTTGTATCAAACTCGGTCCAAACGTACTCAAATGTAGCCCGATAGTTTTTTGTCCGTTTTTATCAAACTTACATCGTTTCACATATTCCAAGTCCAGTTAGACCGTATCTTTTTTAAAAATTGTTAAGGCTTATTTTGATGGCCTAAACTACATTTTTTCACCAAAATAACTAATAGGTTATGGCTTTTAGCTATGAGTTTTTGTCGTTGGCTCGTTTCGCAACGAACTAGTTCAAAACAGACTCAAACCTAGCCTCGATAGTTTTTCTTTAGTTTTTATTGCACTCACATCGTTTCACGTATTTCAAGTGAATTTGGCCTAAATCTTCTTGAAAAACTATGAAGGATGATTTTGAGGCCCTAAACTATAGTTTTTTACCAAAATCACTCATAAGTCATGGCTTAGAGCGATGAGTTTTGGTCGTTGGCTCTTTTCGCATCAAACGAGGTCCAAACAGACTCAAACCCGACATGATAGTTTTTCATCGGCTTTGATCACACTCACACCGTTTCACATATTCTAAGTCTAGGTTGCCCGAATCTTCTTGAAAAATCATGAAGGATGATTTTGAGGGCCTAAACTCGTATTTTTTTTTTATCAAAAACACTTATAGGTCATGGCTTATAGCGATGAGTTTTGGTCATTGGCTAGTTTAAACATGGCACGATAGTTTTTTGTCACTTTTTATTACACTCGCACTCGTTTCACATATTTTAAGTTCGGTTGGCTCGAATCATCTTGGAAAACCATGAAGCATTGTTTTGAGGGCCTAAACTATAATTTTTTAACCAAAAACACTCATAGGTCATGACTTATAGTAATGAGTTTTGGTCGTTGGTTTGTTTCACACCGAACTAGGTCCAAACAACTCAAACCTAGCATGATAGCTTTTCATCCGTTTTTATCACACCCAAACCATTTCATGTATTCTAAGTCAAGTTGGCTCGAATCTTCTTGAAAACCATGAAGGATGATTTTGAGGGCCTAAACTATATTTATATTTTACCAAAAACACTCATAGTTCATGGCTTATAAGCAATGAGTTTTGGTCGTTGGCTCATTTGCATCGAACTAGGTCCAAACGGCTTAAACCTAGGAACATAGTTTTTTGTCGGCTTTTATCGCACTTAAATCGTTTCATGTATTATAAATCCAGTTTGCTCGAATGTTTTTGAAAAACCATGAAGGATGATTTTGAGGCCCTAAACTATATTTTTTTACCAAAACACTCATAGGTCATGGCTTATAGCGATGAGTTTTGGTCGTTGGCTCGTTTCACATCGAACTATGTCCAAACAACTCAAACCTAGCATGATTGTTTTTCATCAATTTTTATCGCACTCACACCGTTTCACGTATTCTAAGTCCAGCTTGGTCCGAATCATCTTGAAAAACCATGAAGGATGATTTTGAGGGCCAAAACTATATATTTTGTTTACCAAAATCACTTGTAGGTGATGGCTTATGGTGATTAGTTTTGGTCGTTGTCCATTCTATATCAATCTAGGTCTAAATAGCTCAAACCTAGCTTGATAATTTTTCATCGGCTTTTGTTGCACTCACACCGTTTCATGTATTTCAACTCCATTTGGCTCGTATTTTCTTAAAAAATCATGAAGATTGATTTTAAAGGCTTAAACTACATTTTTTGACCAAAATAACTCATTGATCATGGCTTATGACGATGAGTTTTGGTCGTTGGCTCGTTTTACATCAAACTAGGTCCAAATAGCTCAAACCTAGCATGATAGTTTTTCATCAATTTTTATCGCACTTACACCATTCTACGTATTCTAAGTCCAAGTTGGCCCGAATCTTCTTGAAAAACCATGAAGGATGATTTGGAAGGCCTAAACTATACCTTTTTTTTTACCAAAAACTCTCATAGTTGATGGCTTATAACGATGAGTTTTGGTCGTTGGCTCGTTTCGGATCAAACTAGGTCCAAAGAACTCAAACCTAGCATAATAGGTTTTTGTCGGCTTTTATCGCGATCACATTGTTTCACGTAATCTAAGTCCAGCTTGGCTTGAATGTTCTTGAAAAATCATGAAGGATGATTTTGAGGGCCTAAACTATAATTTGTTTTTACTCAAATTACTCATAGGTCATGGCTTATAGCGATGAGTTTTGGTCATTGACCCGTTTTGCATCGAACTCGGTCCAAATATCTCAAACTTAGCTCGATAGTTTTTTGTCGGCTTTTATCGTACTTACACCGTTTCACGTATTCCAAGTCCAGCTTGGATCGTATCTTTTTTTAAAATAGTTAAAGCTTAATTTGATGGCCTAAACTATGTTTTTTCACCGTTTCATGTATTTAGGTTCGATTGGCCCGAATCATCTTGAAAAACCATGAAGGATGATTTTGAGGGCGTAAACTATAATTTTTTAACCGTAAACACTTATAGGTCGGACTTATAGCGATGAGTTTTGGTCGTTCGCTCGACTTGCATCGAACTAGGTCCAAATAGCTCAAAACCTAGCATGATAGTTTTCATCGGCTTTTATCACACATACACCGTTTCATATATTTTAAGTCAAGTTGGCCTCAATGTTCTTGAAAAACCATGAAGGATGATTTTGAGGGCCTAAACTATATTTTTTTTACCAAAAACACTCATAGTTCTTGCTTATAGAGATAAGTTTTGGTCGTTGGCTCGTTTTCCATCCAACGAAGGTCCAAACAGACTCAAACCTAGCATGATAGTTTTTTGTCGGCTTTTATCGTACTCACATTATTTCACGTATTGTAAATCCAAGTTGGCCTAAATGTGTTTGAAAAACCATGAAGGATGATTTTGAGGCCCTAAACTATATTTTTTTTTACCGTAAACACTTATACGTCATGGCTTATAGAGATGAGTTTTGGTCGTTGGCTCGTTTGCATCGAACTAGGTCCAAACATGTCTCAAAAATAGGACGATAGTTTCTTGTCGGCTTTATCGCACTCACATTGTTTCACGTATTGTAAATCCAGTTGGCTCGAATGCATTTGAAAAACTATGAAGGATGATTTTGAGGCCCTAAACTATATTTTTTTTTACTAAAAACACTTATAGATCATGGCTTATAGCGATGAGTTTTGGTCATTGGCTTGTTTCGCATCGAACTAGATCCAAACCGTTTAAACCTAGCACGATAGTTTTTTATCACTTTTTATCACACTCGCACCGTTTCATGTATTTTAGGTTCGGCTTGGCCCGAATCATCTTGAAAAACCATAAAGGATGATTTTGAGGGCTCGAACTATATTTTTTTACAAAAAATACTCATAGTTCATTGCTTATAGCGATGAGTTTCGGTCGTTGGCTCGTTTCGCATCAAACTAGGTCCAAACGACTCAAACTCGACATGATAGTTTTTCATCGCTTTTATCGCACTCACACCGTTTTACGTATTCTAATTCCAAGTTGCTCGAATGTTTTTGAAAAACCATGAAGGATGATTTTGAGGGCCTAAACTACATTTTTCTTTTACTAAAATGACTCATAGGTCATGGCTTATAGCGATGAGTTTTAGTCGTTTGCTCGTTTCACATCGAACTACATCTAAACAAACTTCAAACCTAGCATGATTGTTTTTCATCAATTTTTATCGCACTCACACCGTTTCACGTATTCTTAGTCCAAGTTGGTCCGAATCATCTTGAAAAACCATGAAGGATGATTTTGAGGGCCAAAACTATATATATATATATTTTTTACCAAAATCACTTATAGGTCATGACTTATGGTGATGAGTTTTGGTCGTTGGTCCGTTCCGCATCGATCTAGGTCCAAATAGCTCAAACCTAGCTCAACAATTTTTCAACAGCTTTTGTTACACTCACACCGTTTCATGTATTTCAAGTCCATTTGGCTCGTATTTTCTTGAAATATCATGAAGACCGATTTTAAGGGCTTAAACTACATTTTTTGACCAAAATAACTCATTGGTCATGGCTTATGGCAACGAGTTTTGGTCGTTGGCTCGTTTCACATCAAACTAGGTCCAAAGAACTCAAACCTAGCATGATAGTTTTTCATCAATTTTTATCGCACTTACACCATTCCACGTATTCTAAGTCCAATTGGCCGAATCTTCTTGGAAAACCATGAAGGATGATTTGGAAGGCCTAAACTATATTTTTTTACCAAAAACTCTCATAGTTCATGGCTTATAACGATGAGTTTTGGTCGTTGGCTCGTTTTGGATCAAACTAGGTCCAAAGAGCTCAAACCTAGCATAATAGGTTTTTGTCGGCTTTTATCGCAATCACATTCTTCCACGTAATCTAAGTCCAGTTGGCTCGAATCTTGAAAAATCATGAAGGATGATTTTGAGGGCCTAAACTATAATTTGTTTTTACTAAAATTACTCATAGGTCATGGCTTATAGCGATGAGTTTTGGTCATTGGCCCGTTTCGCATCGAACTCAATCCAAATATCTCAAACTTAGCCTCGATAGTTTTTTGTCGGCTTTTATCGTACTCACACCGTTTCATGTATTCCAAGTCCAGCTTGGATCATATCTTTTTTAAAAATAGTTAAGGCTTATTTTGATGGCCTAAACTATGTTTTTTCACCAAAATAACTAATAGGTTATGGCTTCTAGCTATGAGTTTTGGTCGTTTATATGTTTTGCATCGAACTAGTTCAAAACAACTCAAACCTAGCTCGATAGTTTTTCTTTAGTTTTTATTGCACTCACATCGTTTCATGTATTTCAAGTGCATTTGGCCCAAATCTTCTTGAAAAACTATGAAGGATGATTTTGAGGGCCTAAACTACATTTTTTTTTACCAAAATCACTCATAGGTCATGCCTTACAGCGATGAGTTTTGGTCGTTAGCTCATTTCGCATCAAACTAGGTCCAAACAGACTCAAACCCGACACGATAGTTTTTCTTCAATTTTTATCGCACTTGCACCGTTTGACGTATTCTAAGTCTAGGTTGCCCGAATCTTCTTAAAAAATCATGAAGGATGATTTTGAGAGCCTAAACTATATATCTTTTTTTATCAAAAACACTCATAGTTCATGGCTTATAGCGATTAGTTTTGGTCGTTGGCTCCTTTGCATCGAACTAGGTTCAAACAATTGAAAACTAGAACGATAGCTTTTTGTCAATTTTTATCGCACTCACATTGTTTCATGTATTATAAATCCAGTTGGCCCGAATGTGTTTGAAAAACCATGAAGGATGATTTGGAGGCCCTAAACTATATTTTTTTTACCAAAAACGGTTATAGGTCATGGCTTATAACGATGGCTTATAGCGATGAGTTTTAGTCATTAGCTCGTTTCGCATCGAACTAGATCCAAACCGTTTAAACCTAACACGATACCTTTTTATCACTTTTTATCGCACTCGTACCGTTTCATGTATTTTAGGTTCGGTTGGCCCGAATCATCTTGAAAAACCATGAAGGATGATTTTGAGGGCCTAAACTATAATTTTTTAACCGTAAACACTTATAGGTCATGACTTATAGTGATGAGTTTTGGTCGTTGGCTCATTTCGCATCGAACTAGGTCCAAACGACTCAAAACCTAGCATGATAGTTTTTCGTCGCTTTTATCACACCCACACCGTTTCACGTATTCTAAGTCAAGTTGGCCCGAATGTTCTTTAAAAACCATGAAGGATGATTTTGAGGTTCTAAACTATATTTTTTTTATCAAAAACACTCATAGTTCATTGCTTATAGCGATGAGTTTTGGTCATTGGCTCGTTTTGCATCGAACAAGGTCCAAACAGACTCAAACCTAGCATGGTAGTTTTTTGTCGGCTTTTATCGCACTCACACCGTTTCACGTATTATAAATCCAGTTGGCCCGAATGTTCTTGAAAAACAATGAAAGATGATTTTAAGTTTTTATGGCTTATAGCGATGAGTTTTTGGTTGTTGACTCGTTTCGCATCGAACCGGTCCAAACGAACTCAAAGCTAGCATCATATTTTTTTTCAGCTTTTATCACACTCAAATCATTTCACGTATTATAAATCAAGTTGGCTTGAATGTTCTTGAAAAACCATGAATGATGATTTTAAGGCCCTAAACTACATTTTTTGTTTACCAAGAACACCCATAAGTCATGGCTTATAGCGATGAGTTTTGGTCGTTGCTCGTTTCACACCAAACTAGGTTCAAAAAGCTCAAACCTAGCATGATAGTTTTTCATAAGTTTTGATTGCACTCATATCCTTTCACATAATCTAAGTCCAGCTTGGCCCGAATCTTCTTGAAAAACCATAAAGGATGATTTTGAGGGCCTAAACTACATTTTTTTTTACCAAAAACACTCATAGGTCATGGCTTATAGCGATGAGTTTTGGTCGTTGGCTCGTTTCACATCGAACTAGGTCCAAACAGACTCAAGCCTAGCATGATAGTTTTTCATCGGCTTTGATTGCACTCACATCGTTTCACATAATCTAAGTCCAATTGGCCCGAATCTTCTTGAAAAACCATGAAGGATGATTTAGAGGGTCGAAACTATATTTTCTTTTACCAAAAACACTCATAGGTCATGATTTATAGCGATGAGTTTTGGTCGTTGGCTCGTTTTGCATCACACTAAGTCCAAACAGACTCAAACCTAGCATGATAGTCTTTTGTCATTTTTCATCACACTCACACCGTTTCATGTATCATAAATAAAGTTGGCTCGAATCTTTTTGAAAAACCATGAAGGATGATTTTGAGGCCCTAAACTATATATTTTTTTTTACCAAAAAACTCATAGGTCATGGCTTATAGCTATGAGTTTTGGTTGTTGGCTCCTTTCACATCCAACTAGGTCCAAAAGCTCAAACCTAGCATGATAGTTTTTCATCAATTTTTATCGCACTCACACCATTGCACGTATTCTAAGTCCAGTTGGCCCGAATCTTCTTGAAAAACCATGAAGGATGATTTTGAGGCCCTATATTATATATTTTTTTTACCAAAAACAATCATAGGTCTTGGCTTATAGCGATAAGTTTTGATCATTGGCTCGTTTCACATCGAACTACATCCAAATAGTTCAACCCTATTGCGATAGTTTTTCATTAATTTTTATCGCAACTACACCGTTTCACATATTCTAAGTCCAATTGGTCCGAATGATCTTGAAAAACCATGAAGGATGATTTTGAGGGCCAAAACTATATATTTTTTTTACCAAAATCACTCATAGGTCATGGCTTATGGTGATGAGTTTTGGTCGTTAGTCCGTTTCGAATCGATCTAGGTCCAAACAGACTCAAACCTAGCTCGATAATTTTTCATCAATTTTTGTTGAACTCACACCGTTTTACGTATTTCAATTCCATTTGGCTCGTATTTTCTAGAATAATCATGAAGACTGATTTTGAGGGCTTAAACTACATTTTTTGACCAAAATAACTCATAAGTCATGGCTTATAGCGATGAGTTTTGGTCGTTGGCTCATTTCACATCAAACTAGGTCCAAACAAGTCTCAAACCTAGGATTATAGTTTTTCATCAATTTTTATCGCACTTAGACCATTCCGGGTATTATAAGTTCGGTTGGCCCAAATCTTCTTGAAAAACCATGAATTATGATTTTGAGGGCCTAAACTATATTTTTTTACTAAAAACTCTCATAGTTCATGGCTTATAGCGATGAGTTTTGGTCGTTCGCTCGTTTCGCATCGAACTATGTCCAAACAGATCAAACCTAGCACAACATGTTTTTGTCGCCTTTTATCGCACTCACATCGTTTCACGTAATCTAAGTCCAGCTTGGCTCGAATCTTCTTGAAAAATCATGAAGGTTAATTTTGAGGGCCTAAACTACATTTTGTTTTTACTAAAATCACTCATAGGTCATGGCTTATAGTGATGAGTTTTGGTCATTAGCCCGTTTTGCATCGAACTTGGTCCAAACATGACTCAAACGTAGCCCAATAGTTTTTCGTCGCTTTTGTCGAGCTCACACCGTTTCATGTATTCCAAGTTCAATTAGACCATATCTTTTTTAAAAATTGTTATGGCTTATTTTGATGGCCTAAACTATATTTTTTCACCAAAATAATTAATAGGTTATGGCATCTAGCTATAAGTTTTGGTCGTTGGCTCGTTTCGCATCGAACTAGTTTGAAAATAGCTAAAACGTAGCTCGATAGTTTTTCATCAATTTTTATTACACTCACACCGTTTCACGTATTTCAAGTCCATTTGGCTCAAATCTTCTTAAAAAACAATGAAGGATGATTTTGAGGGCCTAAACTACATTTTTTTACCAAAATCACTCATAGGTCATGGCTTACAACGATAATTTTTAGCCGTTGGCTCGTTTCGCATCAAACCGAGTCCAAACAACTCAAACCCGACATGATAGTTTTTCAACGGCTTTTATCGCACTCACACCGTTTCACGTATTCTATGTCCAAGTTGCTCGAATCTTCTTGAAAAATCATGAAGGATGATTTTGAGGGCCTAACCTATATTTTTTTACCAAAAACACTTATAGGTCACGGCTTATAGGGATGAGTTTTGGTCATTGGTTCGTTTCGTATCGAACTAGATCCAAACAGCTTTAAACCTAGCAGGATAGATTTTTATAACTTTTTATTGCACCGCACCATTTCACGTATTTTAAGTTCGCTTAGCCCGAATCATCTTGAAAAACCATGAAGGATGATTTTGAGGGCCTAAACTATAATTTTTTAACCAAAAACACTCATAGGTCATGACTTATAGCGATGAGTTTTGGTCGTTGGCTCGTTTCGCATCGAACTCGGTCCAAACAACTCAAACCTAGCACAATAGTTTTTCGTCGGCTTTTATCACACCCACACTCGTTTCACGTATTCTAAGTCAAGTTGGCCTAAATCTTCTTGGAAAACCATGAAGGATGATTTTGACGGCTTAAACTCTATTTCTTTAACAAAAAACACTCTTAGTTTATGGCTTATAGCGATGAGTTTTAGTCATTGGATCGTTTTGCATCAAACCGGTCCAAACCGCTCAAACCTAACACGATGGTTTTTGGTCGGCTTTTATCACACTCACACCGTTTCACGTATTATAAATCCAGTTGGTTCGAATCTTCTTGAAAAACCATGAATGATGATTTTGAGGCGCTAAACTATATTTTTTAAAACAAAAAACACCGATAGGTCATGGCTTATAGCTATGAGTTTTGGTTGTTGGCTCTTTTCACATCGAACTAGGTCCAAACAGCTCAAACCTAGCACGATAGTTTTTCATCGGCTTTGATCGCACTCACACCGTTTCACGTAATCTAAGTCTATCGGGCCCGAATCTTCTTGAAAAATCATGAAGGATGATTTTGAACACCTAAAAAATATTTTTTTAACCAAAAACACTCATAGTTCATGGCTTATGGTGATGTGTTTTGGTCGTTGGCTCATTTTAGATCGAACTAGGTCCAAACAGACTCAAACCTAGCACGATAGTTTTTTGTCAATTTTATCGCCCCGACACCGTTTCGTGTATTCTAAGTCCAGTTAGCTCGAATGTTCTTGAAAAACCATGAAGGATGATTTTGAGGACCTAAACTATACTTTTTTTTTTACCAAAAACACTCATACGTCATGGCTTATAGCGATGAGTTTTGGTCATTGGCCCATTTGACACCGAACTAGGTCTAAACAGACTCAAACCTAGCACGATAATTTTTTGTCGGCTTTTATCACATCCACACCGTTTCACGTATTCTAAGTCAAGTTGGCCCGATTCTTCTTGAAAAACCATGAAGGATGATTTTGAGGGCCTAAACTATATTTTTTTTAACGAAAACACTCATAGTTCATGGCTTATAACGATGAGTTTTGGTCGTGGCTCGTTTGACATCGAACTAGATCCAAATAGCTCAAACCTAGCACGATAGTTTTTTGTCAATTTTTATTGCACTCGACACTCGTTTCATGTATTCTAAGTCCAGTTAGCTCGAATCTTTTTAAAAAACCATGAAGGATGATTTTGAGGGCCTAGACTATATTTTTTTTTTTTATCGAAAACACTCATAGTTCATAGCTTATAGCGATGAGTTTTGGTCGTTGGCTCGTTTAACATCGAACTATATCCAAATAGCTCAAACCTAACACGATAGGTTTTCATCAATTTTGATGGCACTCACACTCGTTTCACGTAATCTAAGTCCAAGTTGGCTGGAATCTTCTTGAAAAAACCATGACGGATGATTTTGAGGGGCTAAACTATAATTTTTTAACCAAAAACACTCATAGGTCATGACTTATAGCGATGAGTTTTGGTCGTTGGCTCATTTTGCATCGAATTAGGTCCAAACGACTCAAACCTAACAAGATAATTTTTTGTCGGCTTTTATGACACCCACACCGTTTCACTTATTCTAAGTCAAGTTGGCTCGAATCTTCTTGAAAAACCATGAAGGATGATTTTGAGGGCCTAAACGATATTTTTTTAACCAAAAACACTCATAGTTCATGGCTTATAGCGAGGAGTTTTGGTCATTGGCTCCTTTGCATCGAACTAGGTCCAAACAGACTCAAACCTAGGACGATAGTTTTTTGTCAGCTTTTGTCGCACTCACATTGTTTCACGTATTATAAATACGATTGGCTCGAATGTTCTTGAACAACCATGAAGGATGATTTTGAGGCCCTATACTAAATTTCTTTAACCAAAAACACTCATAGTTTAGGCTTATAGCGATGAGTTTTAGTCTTTGGCTCGTTTTGCATCGAACTCGGTCCAAACAGACTCAAACCTAGCACGATAGTTTTTGGTTAGTTTTTATCACACTCATACTCGTTTCATGTATTATAAATCAAGTTGGTTTGAATCTTCTTGAAAAACCATGAACGATGATTTTGAGGCGCTAAACTATATTTTTTTAACCAAAAACACCGATAGGTCATGGCTTATAGGTATGAGTTTTTGTTGTTGGCTCTTTTCACATCGAACTAGGTCGAAACGACTTAAACCTAGCACGATAGTTTTTCATCGGCTTTGATCGCACTCACACCGTTTCACGTAATCTAAGTCCACTTGGCCCAAATCTTCTTGAAAAACCATAAAGGATGATTTTGAGCGCCTAAAAAATATGTTTTTAACCAAAAACACTAATAGTTCATGGCTTATGGTGATGCGTTTTGGTCATTGGCTCCTTTTACATCGAACAAGTCCAAATAGCTCAAACCTAGCATGATAGTTTTTTGTCAATTTTTATTGCACCGACACCGTTTCATGTATTGTAAGTCTAGTTGGCCCGAATCTTTTTAAAAAGCCATGAAAGATGATTTTGACGAACTTAAACTATATTTTTTTTAATCGAAAACACTCCTAGTTCATGGCTTATAGCAATGAGTTTTGGTCGTTGGCTCGTTTTGCATCGAACTAGATCCAAATAGCTCAAACCTAGCACGATAGTTTTTCATCGGCTTTGATTGCACTCACATCATTTCACGTAATCTAAGTCCAAGCTTGGCCCGAATCTTCTTGAAAAACCATGAAGGATGATTTTGAGGGCCTAAACTATAATTTTTAACCAAAACACTCATAGGTCATGACTTATAGCGATGAGTTTTGGTCGTTAGCTCGTTTCGCATCGCACTAGGTCCGAACATCTCAAACCTAGCATGATAATTTTTTGCCAATTTTTATCACACTCACACTCGTTTCATGTATTCTAAGTCAAGTTGGCCCGAATCTTCTTCAAAAACCATGAAGGATGATTTTGAGCGCCTAAATAATATTTTTTTAACCAAAAACACTCATAGTTCATGGCTTATTGTGATGAGTTTTGGTCGTTGGCTCGTTTTACATCGAACTAGGTCCAAACAGACTCAAACCTAGCATGATAGTTTTTTGTCAATTTTTATCGCACCGACACCGTTTCATGTATTCTAAGTTCAGCTTGGCTCGAATCTTCTTGAAAAACCATGAAGGATGATTTTGAGGGCCTAAACTATACTTTTTTTTACCAAAAACATTCATACATCATGGCTTATAGCGATGAGTTTTGGTCATTGGCCCGTTTGACATCGAACTATGCCCAAACAAACTTAAACCTAGCGCAATAGTTTTTCATCAATTTTTATCGTACTCACACTCGTTACACGTATTCTAAGTCCAGTTGGTCCGAATCATTTTGAAAGACCATGAAGGATGATTTTGAGGGCCAAAACTATATATTTTTTTACCAAAATCACTCATAGGTAATGGCTTATGGTGATGAGTTTTGGTCGTTGGTCCGTTTCGCATCGATCTAGGTCCAAACAAGTCAAACTTAGCCTCGATAATTTTTCATCAATTTTTTTACACTCACATCGTTTCACGTATTTCTAGTCCATTTGGCTCGAATTTTCTAGAAAAATTATGAAGACCGATTTTGAGGGCTTAAACTACATTTTTTGACGAAAACAACTCATAAGTCATGGTTTATAGCGATAAGTTTTGGTCGTTAGCTCGTTTCAAATCAAACTAGGTCTAAATAGCTCAAACCTAGCATGATAGTTTTTCATCAATTTTTATCACACTTACACCATTCCACGTATTCTAAGTCCAAGTTGGCCCGAATCTTCTTGAAAAACCATGAAGGATGATTTTGAGGGCCAAAATTATATTTTTTTAACCAAAAACCCTCATAGTTCGTGGTTTATAGCAATAAATTTTGGTCGTTGGCTCGTTTTGCATTGAATTAGGTCTAAACAGTCTCAAACCTAGCATAATAGGTTTTTTTCAGCTTTTATCGTACTCACATCGTTTCACGTAATCTAAGTCCAGCTTGGCTCGAATCTTCTTGAAAAATCATGAAGGATGATTTTCGGGCCCTAAACTTCATTTTGTTTTTACTAAAATCACTCATAAGTTATGGCTTATAGCGATGAGTTTTGGTCATTAGCCCATTTTGCATCGAACTCGATCCAAACAGTCTCAAACGTAACCCAATAATTTTTCATCGGCTTTTATCGGACTCACACCGTTTCACGTATTCGAAGTCCCGTTAGGCCTTATCTTTTTTAAAAATTGTTAAGGCTTATTTTGATGGCCTAAACTAAATTTTTTCACTAAAATAACTAATACGTTATGGCTTCTAACTATGAGTTTTGGTCGTTGGCTTGTTTCACATCGAACTAGTTCAAAATTGCTCAAACCTAGCATGATATTTTTTCATCAATTTTGATCACAAGTCACACCGTTTTACGTAATGTAATTCCAGTTGGCCCTAATGTTCTTGAAAAACGATGAAGGATGATTCCGAGGACCTAAACTATATTTTCTTTACCAAAAACACTCATAGGTCATCACTTATAGCGATGAGTTTTGGTCGTTGGCTCGTTTCGCATCAAACTAGGTCCAAATAGCTCAAACCCGACACAATAGTTTTTCATCATTTTTTATCGCACTCCCACCGTTTCACATATTCTAAGTCCAGAGTTGGTCGAATCTTCTTGAAAAATCATGAAGGATGATTTTGAGTGCCTAAACTATATTTTTTCTACCAAAAATACTTATAGATCATGGCTTATAGCGATGAGTTTTGGTCATTAGCTTGTTTCACATTGAACTATATCCAAACAAGTTTAAACCAAGCACGATAGATTTTTATCACTTTTTATCGCTCTCGCACCATTTCACGTATTTTAAGTTCGGCTTGGCCCGAATCATCTTGAATAACCATGAAGGATGATTTTGAGGGCCTAAACTATAATTTTTTAACCAAAAACACTCATAGGTCATGACTTATAGCAATGAGTTTTGGTCGTTGGCTCATTTCGCATCGAACTAGGTCCAAATAGCTCAAACCTAGCATGATAGTTTTTCGTTAGTTTTTATCACACCCACACCGTTCCATGTATTCTAAGTCAAGTTGGCTCGAATCTTCTTGAAAAACCATGAAGGATGATTTTGAGGGCCTAAACTATACTTTTTTTTTTACCAAAAACACTCATACGTCATGGCTTATAGCGATGAGTTTTGGTCGTTGGCCCGTTTGACATCGAACTAGGTCCAAACAGACTCAAACCTAGCACGATAGTTTTTCATCGGCTTTGATTGCACTCACACCATTTCATGTAATCTAAGTCCAGCTTGGCCCAAATCTCCTTGAAAAACAATGAAGGATGATTTTGAGGGCCTAAACTATATTTTTTTACCAAAAACGATCATAGGTCATGGCTTATAGCGATGAGTTTTGGTTGTTGGCCCGTTTGACATCGAACTAGGTCTAAATAGCTCAAACCTAGCATGATATTTTTTCATCGGTTTTGATCGCACTCACACCGTTTCACGTAATCTAAGTCCAGCTTAGCTCGAATCTTCTTAAAAACCCATGAAGGATGATTTTGAGGGCCTAAACTATTTTGTTTATCGAAAACACTCATAGTTCATGGTTATAGCGATGAGTTTTGGTCGTTGGCCCGTTTGACATCGAACTAGGTCCAAACAGACTCAAACCTAGCATGATAGTTTTTCATCGGCTTTGATCGCACTCACACCATTTCACATAATCTAAGTCCATTTGGCTCGAATCTTCTTGAAAAACCATGAAGGATGATTTTGAGGGCCTAAACTATATTTTGTTTTTACCAAAAACAATCATAGGTCATGGCTTATAACGATGAGTTTTGGTCGTTGGCCTATTTGACATCGAACTAGGTCCAAACAGACTCAAACCTAGAACGATAGTTTTTCATCGGCTTTGATCGCACTCACACCATTTCACGTAATCTAAGTCCAGCTTGGCTCGAATCTTCTTGAAAAACCATGAATGATGATTTTGAGGGCCTAAACTATATTTTGTTTTTACTAAAAACACTCATAGTTCATGGCTTATAGCGATGAGTTTTGGTTGTTGGCTCATTTTGCATCGAACAAGGTTCATATAACTCAAACCTAGCATGATATTTTATCATCGGCTTTGATCGCACTTAAACCGTTCCACACAATCTAAGTCCAAGCTTGGCTCGGATCTTCTTGAAAAACCATGAAGGATGATTTTGAGCGCCTAAACTATATTTTTTTTTACCAAAAATAGTCATAGGTCATGGCTTATAGCGATGAGTTTTGGTGATTGACCCGTTTGACATCAAACTAGGTCCAAATAGCTCAAACCTAGCACGTTATTTTTTCATCGGCTTTGATCGCACTCACACCGTTTCACATAATCTAAGTCCAGCTTGGCCCGAATCTTCTTGAAAAACCATGAAGGATGATTTTGAGGTCCTAAACTATATTTTTTTTTTACCAAAAACACTCATAGGTCATGGCTTATAGCGATGATTTTGGTCGTTGGCCCGTTTGACATCAAACTAGGTCCAAATAGCTCAAACCTAACATGATATTTTTCATCGGTTTTGATCGCACTCACACCGCTTCATGTAACTAAGTCCAGCTTGGCTCGAATCTTCTTGAAAAACCATGAAGGATGATTTTGAGGGCCTAAAGTATATTTCTTTTTACCGTAAACAGATCATAGGTCATGGCTTATAGCGATGAGTTTTGGTCGTTGGCTTGTTTGACATCGAACTAGGTCCAAACAACTCAAACCTAGAATGATATTTTTTTCATCGGCTTTGATCGCACTCACACCATTTCACGTATTTTAAGTCAAGTTAGCTCGAATCTTCTTGAAAAACCATTAAGGATGATTTTGAGGGCCTAAACTATATATTTTTTTTTTACCAAAAACACTCATACGTCATGGCTTATAGCGATGAGTTTTGGTTATTGGCCCATTTGATATGGAACTAGGTCTAAATAGCTCAAACCGAGCATGATAATTTTTCATCGGTTGTGATCGTACTCACATCGTTTCACGTAATCGAAGTCCAGCTTGGCCCAAATCTTCTTGAAAAGCCATGAAGGATGATTTTGAGTGCCTAAAAAAATTTTTTTTAACAAAACACACTCATAGTTGATGGCTTATGGTGATGAGTTTTGGTCGTTGGTTCGTTTTACATCGAACTAGGTCCAAACAACTCAAACCTAGCATGATAGTTTCTTGTCAATTTTTATCGCACTCACACCGTTTCACGTATTTTAAGTCCAGTTGGCTCGAATCTTCTTAAAAACCCATGCAGGATATTTTGAGGGCCTAAACTATTTTTTTTATCGAAAACACTCATAGTTCATGGTTATAGCGTTGAGTTTTGATTGTTGGCTCGTTTGACATCGAACTAGGCCCAAATAGCTCGAACCTAGCTAGATATTTTTTCATCGGCTTTGATCGCATTCACACCATTTCACATAATCTAAGTCCAGCTTGGGATGAATCTTCTTGAAAAACCATGAAGGATGATTTTGAGGACCTAAACTATATTTTTTTAACCAAAAACACTCATAGGTCATGGCTTATAGCTATGAGTTTTGGTTGTTGGCCCTTTTCACATCGAACTAGGTCCAAATAGCTCAAACCTAGCATGATAGTTTTTCATCAATTTTTATCGTACTCACACCATTTGATGTATTTTGAGTCAAGTTAGCCCGAATCTCCTTGAAAAACCATTAAGGATGATTTTGAGGGCCTAAACTATATTTTTTTTTTACCAAAAACACTCATACGTCATGGCTTATAGCGATGAGTTTTGGTTATTGGCCCATTTGATATGGAACTAGGTCTAAATAGCTCAAACCGAGCATGATAGTTTTTCATCGGTTGTGATCATACTCACACCGTTTCACATAATCGAAGTCCAGCTTGGCCCAAATCTTCTTGAAAAGCCATGAGGATGATTTTGAGTGCCTAAAAAAAAATTTTTTAACAAAACACGCTCATAGTTGATGGCTTATGGTGATGAGTTTTGGTCGTTGGCTCGTTTTACATCGAACTAGGTCCAAACAACTCAAACCTAGCATGATAGTTTCTTGTCAATTTTTATCGCACTCACACCATTTCACGTATTTTAAGTCCAATTGGCCCGAATCTTCTTAAAAACCCGTGAAGGATGATTTTGAGGGCCTAAACTATTTTTTTTATCGAAAACACTCATAGTTCATGGTTATAGCGATGAGTTTTAGTCGTTGGCCCGTTTGACATCGAACTAGGTCCAAACAGACTCAAACCTAGCATGATAGTTTTTCATCGGCTTTGATCGCACTCACACCATTTCACGTAATCTAAGTCCATTTGGCTCGAATCTTCTTGAAAAACCATGAAGGATGATTTTAAGGGCCTAAACTATATTTTTTCTTTACCAAAAACGATCATAGGTCATGGCTTATAACGATGAGTTTTGGTCGTTGGCCTATTTGACATCGAACTAGGTCCAAACAGACTCAAACCTAGAACGATAGTTTTTCATCGGCTTTGATCGCACTCACACCATTTCACGTAATCTAAGTCCAGCTTGGCTCGAATCTTCTTGAAAAACCATGAATGATGATTTTGAGGGCCTAAACTATATTTTTTTTACTAAAAACACTCATAGTTCATGGCTTATAGCGATGAGTTTTGGTTGTTGGCTCGTTTTGCATCGAACAAGGTTCATATAACTCAAACCTAGCATGATATTTTATCATCGGCTTTGATCGCACTTAAACCGTTCCACACAATCTAAGTCCAAGTTGGCTCGGATCTTCTTGAAAAACCATGAAGGATGATTTTGAGCGCCTAAACTATATTTTTTTTTACCAAAAATAGTCATAG
Source organism: Dovyalis caffra (assembly GCA_963924115.1). Classification (NCBI taxonomy): domain Eukaryota; kingdom Viridiplantae; phylum Streptophyta; class Magnoliopsida; order Malpighiales; family Salicaceae; genus Dovyalis; species Dovyalis caffra. The sequence goes on along the minus strand of CAWUPB010001200.1, from coordinate 755,486 downwards.
GTCATGGCTTATAGCGATGAGTTTTGGTGATTGACCCGTTTGACATCGAACTAGGTCCAAATAGCTCAAATCTAGCACAATATTTTTTTCATCGGCTTTGATCACACTCACACCGTTTCACATAATCTAAGTCCAGCTTGGCCTAAATCTTCTTGAAAAACCCCGAAGTATGATTTTGAGGGCTTAAACTATAATTTTTTTTAGTAGAAACGAGTCATAGGTTATGACTTATAGCGATGAGTTTTGGTCGTTGGCCTCTTTGACATCGAACTAGGTCCAAACGAGTCAAACCTAGAACGATATTTTTTCATCGAGTCTTGATTGCACGCACATCGTTTCACGTAATCTAAGTTCGGTTGGCTTCGAATCTTCTTAAAAAACCAAGAAGGATGATTTTGAGGGCCTAAACTATATTTTTGTTTACCAAAAACGGCCATAGTTCATGGCTTATAGCGATGAGTTCGGTCGTTGACTCGTTTTGCATCGAACAAGGTTCATACGAGTCAAACCTAGCACGATAGTTTTTCATCGGCTTTGATCGCACTCGGATCGTTTCACTTAATCTAAGTCTACTTGGCATGAGTCTTCTTGAAAAACCATAAACGATGATTTTGAGCACCTAAACTATCTTTTTTTAACCAAAAACAATCATAGTTCATGGCTTATAGTGATGAGTTTTGGTCGTTGGCCCGTTTCACATCATTCTAGGCCCAAACAGACTAAAACCTAGCACGATAGTTTTTCATCAATTTTTATCGCACTCACACCATTTCACGTATTCTAAGTCCAGTTAGCTCGAATCTTCTTGAAAAACCATGTAGGATGATTTTGAGGGCCTAAACTATTTTTTTTTTTACCAAAAACACTCATAGGTCATGGCTTATAGCGATGAGTTTTGGTCATTGGCCCTTTTGACATCGAACTAGGTCCAAACAACTCAAACCTAGCACGATAGTTTTTCATCACTTTTGATCACACTCACACCGTTTCGGGTAATCTAAGTCCAATCGGCCCTAATCTTCTTGAAAAACCATGAAGGATGACTTTGAGTGCCTAAAAATATTTTTTTAACCAAAATCACTCATAGGTCATGGCTTATAGCGATGAGTTTTGGTCGTTGATCCGTTTCGCATCGATATAGGTCCAAACAGACTTAAACCTAGCTCGATAATTTTTCATCGCTTTATGTTGCACTCACACCGTTTCACGTATTACAAGTTTATTTGGTTCTTATTTTCTTGAAAAATTGTGAAGATTGATTTTGAGCGCTTAAACTACATTTTTTGACCAAAATAACTCATAGGTCATGGCTTAGAGCGATGAGTTTTGGTCGTTGGCTCGTTTCACATCAAACTTGGTCCAAATAGCTTAAACCTAGCACGATAGTTTTTCATCAATTTTTATCGCACTCACACCATTTCACGTATTCTAAGTCTAGTTGGCTCGAATCTTCTTGAAAAACCATGAAGGATGATTTTGAGCGCCTAAACTATATTTTTTTTTTACCAAAAACGAGTCATAGGTCATGGCTTATAGCGATGAGTTTTGGTCGTTGGCCCGTTTGACATCGAACTAAGTCCAAATAGCTCAAACCTAGCATGATATTTTTTTCAACAGCTTTGATCGCACTCACACCATTTCACGTAATCTAAGTCCAGTTGGCCCGAATCCTCTTGAAAAACCATGAAGTATGATTTTAAGCGCCTAAACTATATTGTTTTTTTTTACCAAAAACGATCATAGGTCATGGCTTATAGCGATGAGTTTTGATCGTTGGCCCGTTTGACATCGAACTAGGTCTAAATAGCTCAAACCTAGCACGATATTTTTTCATCGGCTTTGATCGCACTCACACCGTTTCACGTAATCTAAGTCCAGCTTGGCCCAAATCCTCTTGAAAAACCATGAAGGATGATCTTGAGCGCCTAACCTATATTTTGTTTTTACCAAAAATAGTCATAGGTCGTGGCTTATAGCGATGAGTTTTGGTCGTTGGTCCGTTTGACATCGAACTAGGTCTAAATAGCTCAAACCTAGCGCGATATTTTTTCATCGGCTTTGATCGTGCTCACACCGTTTCACGTAATCTAAGTCTAGTTGGCCCGAATCTTCTTAAAAAACCATGAAGGATGAATTTGAGCGCTTAAACTATATTTTCTTTTTACCAAAAACGATCATAGGTCATGGCTTATAGCGATGAGTTTTGGTCGTTGCCCGTTTGACATCGAACTAGGTCCAAATAACTTAAACCTAGCACGCTATCTTTTCATCGCTTTTGATCACACTCACACCGTTTCACGTAATCTAAGTCTAGTTGGCTTGAATCTTCTTGAAAAACCATGAAGGATGATTTTGAGCACCTAAACTATATTTTTTTTTCCCAAAAATAGTCATAGGTCATGGCTTATAGCAATGATTTTGGTCGTTAGCCCATTTGACATCGAACTAGGTCCAAATAGCTCAAACCTAGCATGATATTTTTCATCGGCTTTGATCGCACTCACACCGCTTCATGTAACTAAGTCCAGGTTGGCTCGAATCTTCTTGAAAAACCATAAAGGATGATTTTGAGGGCCTAAAGTATTTTTTTTTTACCAAAAACAGTCATAGGTCATGGCTTATAATGATGAGTTTTGGTCGTTGGCTTGTTTGACATCGAACTAGGTCCAAACAACTCAAACCTAGAATAATATTTTTTCATCAGCTTTGATCGCACTCACACCGTTTCATATAATCTAAGTCTAGTTGGCCTCGAATCTTCTTGAGAAACCATGGAGGATGATTTTGAGGACCTAAACTAAATTATATTTTTTAACCAAAAACACTCTTAGTTCATCGCTTATAGCGATAAGTTTTGTTTATTGGCCCATTTCACATCGAACTAGGTCCAAACAGCTCAAACCTAGCACGATACTTTTTCATCGGCTTTGATCGCACTTACATCGTTTCACGTAATCTAAGTCCAATTGGCTCGAATCTTTTTGAAAAACCATGAAGGATGATTTTGAGGCCCTAAACTATATTTTTTTTACCAAAAACACTCATAGGTTATGGCTTATAGCGATGAGTTTTGGTCGTTGGCTCGTTTCACATCGAACTACGTCCAAATAGCTCTAACCTTGCTTGATAGTTTTTCATCAATTTTTATCGCACTCACATCGTTTCACGTATTCTAAGTCCAAGTTATTTTGAATCATCTTGAAAAAATATGAAGCATGATTTTGGGGGCCAAAACTATATATTTTTTTTATCAAAATCACTCATAAGTCATGGATTATGGCAATGAGTTTTGGTCATTAGTCCGTTTCGCATTGATATAGGTCCAAATAGCCGAAACCTAGCTTCGATAATTTTTTGTCGGCTTTTGTTGCGCTCACACCGTTTCACGTATTACAAGTCCATTTGGCTCGTATTTTCTTGAAAAATCATGAAGATTGATTTTGAGGGCTTAAACTACATTTTTTGACCAAAATAACTCATAAGTCATGGCTTATAGCGATCAGTTTTGGTTGTTGGCTCGTTTCACATCAAACTAGGTCCAAATAGCTCAAACCTAGCATGATAGTTTTTCATCAATTTTTATCGCACATACACCATTCCACGTATTCTAAGTCTAGTCGGCTCGAATCTTCTTGAAAAACCATGAAGGATGATTTTGAAGGCCTAAACTATATTTTTTTTTACCAAAAAATCTCATAGTTCGTGGCTTATAACGATGAGTTTTGGTCGTTGGCTCATTTCGCATTGAACTAGGTCCAAATAGCTCAAGCCTAGCACAATAGTTTTTTGTCAATTTTTATCGCACTCACATCGTTTCACGTAATCTAAGTCCAATTGGCCCTAATCTTCTTAAAAAATCATGAAGGATGATTTTGAGGGCCTAAACTATATTTATTTGTACAAAAATCACTCATAGGTCATGGCTTATATCGATGAGTTTTGGTCATTGCCTCGTTTCGCATCGAACTCGGTCCAAATAGCTCAAACTTAGCCCAATAGTTTTTTGTCAATTTTTATCGTACTCACACCGTTTCATGTATTCCAAGTCCAATTGCACCGTATCTTTTTTAAAAATATTTAAGGCTTATTTTGATGGCCTAAACTATATATTTTCACCAAAATAACTAATAGGTTATGGCTTCTAACTATGAGTTTTGGTCGTTTGCTCGTTTTACATCGAACTAGTTCAAAACGTACTCAAACCTAGCCCGATAGTTTTTCGTCGGCTTTTATTACACTCACACTCGTTTCATGTATTTCAAGTCCATTTGGCTCGAATCTTCTTGAAAAACCATGAAGGATGATTTTGAGGGCCTAAACTATATTGTTTTACCAAAAACACTTATAGGTCATGGCTTATAGCGATGAGTTTTGGTCGTTGGCTCGTTTCACATCGAACTAGATCCAAACGAGTTTAAACCTAGCATGATAGATTTTTATCACTTTTTATTGCACTCGCACCATTTCTCATATTTTAAGTTCGAGTTGGCCCGAATCATCTTGAAAAACCATGAAGCATGATTCGAATGCCTAAACTATAATTTTTTAACCAAAAACACTCATAGGTCATGACTTATCGTGATGAGTTTTGGTCGTTGGCTCGTTTCGCATCGAACTAGGTTCAAACAGACTCAAACCTAGCATGATAGTTTTTCATCATTTTTTATCACACCCACACCGTTTTACGTATTCTAAGTCAATTTGAAAAACCATGTAGGATGATTTTGAGGGCCTAAACTATATTTTTTTTTACCAAAAACACTCATAGTTCATGGCTTATAGCGATGAGTTTTAGTCATTTGCTCGTTTCGTATCGAACTAGATCCAAACAGACTCAAACCTAGCGTGATAGTTTTTTATCGGCTTTTATCGCACTCACATCGTTTCACGTATTTTAAGTTCAGTGGGCTCGAATCTATTAGAAAAACCATGAAAGAAGATTTTTAGAGCCCAAACTATATTGTTTTACCATAAACACTCATAGGTCATGGCTTATAGCGATGAGTTTTGGTCGTTGGCTCATTTCGCATCGAACTAGGTCCAAGCAGCTCAAACCTAGCATGAAACTTTTTCATTAGTTTTTATCGAATGCATATCGTTTCACGTATTCTAAGTGCAATTGGCCCGAGTTTTCTTAAAAAACCATTAAGCATGATTTTAGGGCCTAAACTACATTTTTTCATGAAAATGACTCATAGGTTATGGCTTATAGCTACAAGTTTTGGTTGTTGGCCCGTTTCAAATCAAACTAGGTCCAAACAGACTTAAACTTAGACCGATAGTTTTTCATCAATTTTTATTGTACTCACACCGTTTCATATATTCCAAGTCCGAGTTGGATCATATCTTTTTCAAAAATTGTCAAGGCTTATTTTGAGGGCCTAAACTACATTTTTTCACCAAAAAAACTCAACGATTATGGCTTATAGCTATGAGTTTTGCTTGTTGGCCCGTTTCGCATCGAACTACATCTAAACGACTTCAAATCTACCCCAACAGCTTTTTCGTCGGCTTTTATCCCACTCACACCATTTCATGTATTCCAAGTCCAGGTTGGCCCATATCTTCCTATAAAACTATGAAAGCTGATTTTGAAGGCTTAAACTATAATTTTTGACCAAAATAACTCATAGGTCATGGCTTATAGTGATAAGTTTTGGCCGTTGGCTTGTTTCGCATCGAACTAGGTCCAAACGTACCCAAACCTAGAACGATAGTTTTTCATCGGCTTTTATCGGACTCACACCATTTCACATAATCTAAGTCCAGTTGGCCCGAATCTTCTTGAAAAACCATGAATGATAATTTTGAAGGCCTAAACTATATTTTTTTTTACCAAAACCACTCATAGGTCATGGCTTATAGCGATGAGTTTTGGTCGTTGGCTCATTTCACATCGAAGTAGGTCCAAACAGACTCAAACCTAGCACGATAGTTTTCAATCGGCTTTTATCGCAATCATACCGTTTCATGTATTTTAAGTCGAATTGGCCCGAACCATCTATAAAAACCATGAAGGATGATTTTGAGGGCTCAACTATATATTTTCTACGAAAATCACTCATAGGTCATGGCTTATAGCGATGCATTTTGGTCGTTGGCCCGTTTCACATCGAACTAGATCCAAATAATTCAAAACTAGCCCGATAGTTTTTCGTTCATTTTTATTGCACTCACACTCGTTTCACATATTTTAAGTCCATTTAGCTCGAATCTTCTTGAAAAACCATGAAGGATGATTTTGAAGGCCTAAACTATATTTTTTTTTACCAAAATCACTCATAGGTCATGGCTTATAGCAATGAGTTATGCTTCTTTTCTCATTTTGCATCGAATTAGGTCCAAATAGCTAAAACCTAGCACCATAGTTTTTCGTTAATTTTTATCGCACTCACACCGTTTCACGTATTCTAAGTCTAGTTGGCTCGAATCTTCTTGAAAAGCCATGAAAGATGATTTTAAGGGCCTAAACTACATCTTTTTTACCAAAAACACTCATAGGTCATGGCTTATAGTGATGAGTTTTGTTCGTTGGCCCATTTCACATCGAACTAGGTCCAAACAGACTCTAACCTAGCACGATAGTTTTTCATCGGTTTCTATCGCACTCATACCATTTCATATATTCTAAGTCCAATTGGCTCGAATCTTCTTGAAAAACCATGAAGGATGTTTTTAGGGGCCTAAACTATAAATTTTTTTTACCAAATTCACTCATAGGTCATGGCTTATAGCAATGAGTTTTGGTCGTTGGCCGATTTCGCATCGAACTAGGTCCAAATAGCTCAACCTAGCTCGATAGTTTTTCATCGGCTTTTATTACACTCACACCGTTTTACGTATTTCAAGTCCATTTGGCTCGTATTTTATTGAAAAATCGTGAAGGCTGATTTTGAGGGCTTAAACTACATTTTTTGACAAAAATAACTCATAGGTCATGGCCTATAGTGATGAGTTTTGGTCGTTGACCCGTTTTGCATCGAACTAGGTCCAAACGACTCAAACCTAGCGCGATAGTTTTTCATCGGCTTTTATCGCACTCACATCATTTCACGTAATATAAGTCCAGTTGGCCCGAATGTTCTTGAAAAACCATGAAGGATGATTTTGAGGGCCTAATCTAATTTTTTTTTACCAAAATCACTCATAGGTCATGGCTTATAGCGATGCGTTTTGGTCGTTGGCTCATTTCACATGGAACTAGGTGCAAACGAGTTCAAACCTAGTACGATAGTTTTTCTTTAGTTTTTATCGCACTCATACCGTTTCATGTATTATAAGTCCAGTTGGCTCGAATCTTCCCGAAAAACCATGAAGGATGATTTTGAGGGCCTAAACTCGTATTTTTTTTTACCAAAATCACTCATAGGTCATTACTTATAGTGATGAGTTTTTGTCACTCGACCGTTTCGCATCAAACTAGGTCGAAATAGCTCAAACTTAGCTTGATATTTTTTCATCAATTTTTATCGTACTCACACCGTTTCACGTATGCCAAGTTCGGTTGGAACTCGTCTTTTTAAAAAATTTTCAAAGCTTATTTTGAGGGCCTAAACTATATTTTTTACCAAAATAACTCATAGGTTATGGCTTATAGCTATGAGTTTTGGTTGTGGGCCCGTTTTGCACCGAACTAGGTCCAAACAGACTCAAACATAGCCCGACGTTTTTTGTCGGCTTTTATTGCACTCACACCATTTCATGTATTTCAAGTCCATTTTGCTCGAATCTTTTTGAAAAACCATGAGTAATGATTTTGAGGGCCTAAACTACATTTTTTTTACCAAAATCACTCATAGGTCATGGCTTATAGCAATGACTTTTGGTCGTTAAACCGTTTCACATCGAACTATGTCCAAACAGACTCAAACCTAGCCCAATAGTTTTTCGTCGCTTTTATCATACTCACGCCATTTCACGTATTCCAAGTCTAGTTGAATCGTATCTTCTTTAAAAATTGTGAAGGCTTATTTTGAGGTCCTAAATTACATTTTTTCACCAAAAGAACTCATAGGTTATGGCTTATAGCTATGAGTTTTGGTCGTTGGCCCGTTTCACATCGAACTATGTCCAAACGAACTCAAACTTTGCCTAATAATTTTTCATCGGCTTTTATCGTACTCACACTCGTTTCACGTATTCCAAGTCCAAGCTTGGACCGTATCTTTTTTAAAAATTCTTAAGGCTTATTTTAAGTGCCTAAACTATATTTTTTCATCAAAATAACTCCTAGGTGATGGCTTATAGCTATGAGTTTTAGTCGTTGGTCCGTTTCATATCGAACTAGGTCCAAATAGCTCAAACTTATCTCAATAGTTTTTCATCGGCTTTTATCGTACTCATACTTGTTTCACGTATTCCAAGTCCAATTAAATCGTATCTTTTTAAAAAATTATGAAGGCTTATTTTTAGGGCCTAAACTATATTTTTCATCAAAATAACTCATAGGTTTTGGCTTATAGCTATAAATTTTGGTCGTTGGCCTATTTCGAATCGAACTACGTCTAAATAGCTCAAACCTATCCCGATAATTTTTCGTTAGTTTTTATCGTACTAACACCGTTTTACGTATTTCAAGTCCAGTTGGCCCATATCTTCTTGTAAAACTATGGAGGTTGATTTTGAGGGCTTAAACAATATTTTTTGACCAAAATAACTCCTAGGTCATGGCTTATAGCGATGATTTTTGGTCATTGGCCCGTTTTACATCGAACTAGGTCCAAACAACTCAAATCTAGAATGATAGTTTTTCATCGGCTTTTATCGCACTCATACCGTTTCACGTAATATAAGTCCAGTTGGCACGAATGTTCTTGAAAAACCATGAAGGATGATTTTAAGGGCCTAATCTAATTTTTTATTTTTTACCAAAATCACTCATAAGTCATGGCTTATATCGATGAGTTTTGGCCGTTGGCATGTTTCGCATCGAACTAGGTCCAAATAGCTCAAACCTAGCACAATAGTTTTTCATCAATTTTTATCACACTCACACTGTTTCACGTAATCTAAGTCGAGTTGGCCCGATTGTTCTTGAAAAACCATGAAGGATGATTTTGAGGGCCTAATCTATATTTTTTTTTTACCAAAATCACTTATAGGTCATGGCTTATAGCGATGAATTTTGGTCGTTGGCTGGTTTCGTATTGAGTTAGGTTCGAAAAACTCAAACCTAGCATGATAATTTTTCTTACATTTTTTGCACTCACACTCGTTTCACGTAATCTATGTCAAGTTGGCTCAAATCTTCTTGAAAAACAATGAAGGATGATTTTGCTAGCCTAAACTATATTTTTTTAACAAAAAACACTCATAGTTCATGGCTTATGGTGATCTAGCACGATAATTTTTCTTCATTTTTTATCGCACTCACACCATTTCATGTAATCTAAGTCCGAGTTGGCTCGAATCTTCTTGGAAAACCATGATGGATGATTTTGAGGGCCTAAACTATATTTTTTTCACCAAAATCACTCATACATCATGGCTTATAGCGATGAGTTTTGGTCATTGGCTCGTTTCGCATTGAACTAGGTCCAAACTCGCTCAAACCTATCACGATAGTTTTTCTTCATTTTTTATCGCACTCACACCGTTTCATGTATTCTAAGTCCAATTGGCTCGAATCTTCCCGAAAAACCATGAAGGATGATTTTCGTGGCCTAAACTCTTTTTTTTTTTTTTTTTTACCAAAATCACTCATAGGTCATTACTTATAGTGATGAGTTTTGGTCGTTAGCCCGTTTCGTATCAAACTAGGTCAAAGTAGCTCAAACTTAGCCCGATAGTTTTTCATCAACTTTTATCGTACTCACACCGTTTCACATTTTCCAAGTCCATTTGGACCATGTCTTTTTTAAAAATTGTCAAAGCATATTTTGAGGGCCTAAACTACATTTTTATCACCAAAATAACTCATAGGTTATGGCTTATTGCTATGAGTTTTGGTTGTTGGACCGTTTCGCACCGAACTAGGTCCAAACGACTCAAACCTAGCCCGACGAGTTTCTCATTAATTTTTATTGCACTCACATCGTTTTACGTATTTCATGTCCATTTGGCTTGTTTTTTTTTTAGCAAAACCGTGAAGGCTGATTTTGAGGGCTTAAACTATATTTTTTGACAAAAATAACTCATAGGTCATGGACTATAGTGAAACATTTTGGCCGTTGGCCCATTTCGCATCGAACTAAGTCCAAATAGCTCAAACCTAGCATGATAGCTTTCCATCCATTTTTATCACACTCACACCGTTTCACGTAATCTAAGTCCAGTTGGCTTGAATCTTCTTGGAAAACCATGAAGGATGATTTTGAGGGCCTAAACTACATTTTTTTCACCAAAATCACTCATAGATCATGGCTTATAACGATGAGTTTTGGTCGTTGGCTCGTTTCACATTGAATTAGGTCCAAACAGACTCAAACCTAGCATGATAGTTTTTCTTCATTTTTTATCGCACTCACACCGTTTCACGTAATCTAAGTCCAGTTGGCCCGAATCTTCTTAAAAAATCATGAAGGATGATTTTGAGGGCCTAAACTATATTTTTCTTTTACCAAAAACACTCATAGTTCATGGCTTATAGCGATGATTTTTTGTTGTTGGCTCGTTTCGCATCAAAGTAGGTCCAAATAGCTCAAACATAGCATGATAGCTTTTAATCGGCTTTTATCACACTTACACAGTTTCATGTAATCTAAGTCCAGTTGACTCAAATATTCTTTAAAAATCATGAAGGATGATTTTGAGGGCCTAAAATATATTTTTTTCACCAAAATAACTCATACGTTTTGGCTTATAGCTATGAGTTTTGGTCGTTGGCCCATTTCGCATCGAATTAGGTCCAAACATGACTCAAACCTAGCACGATAGTTTTTTTTCAATTTTTATCACGCTCACACCATTTTACATAATCTAAGTCCAATTGGCCCGAATCTTCTTGAAAAACCATGAAGGATAATTTTGAGGGCCTAAAGTATAAATTTTTTTTTTACCAAAATCACTCATAGGTGATGGCTTATAGCGATGAGTTTTGGTCATTGGCTCGTATCGCATTGAACTAGGTCCAAACAGGTCAAACCTAGCACGATAGTTTTCTTCAATTCTTATCGCACTCACACTCGTTTCACGTAATCTATGTCCAGTTGGCCCGAATCTTCTTAAAAAATCATGAAGGATGATTTTGAGGGCCTAAACTATATTTTTCTTTTACCAAAAACACTCATAGTTCATGGCTTATAGCGATGAGTTTTTGTCATTGGCTCGTTTAGCGTCAAACTAGGTCCAAATAGCTCAAACATAGCATGATAGCTTTTAATCAGCTTTTATCACACTTACACGGTTTCACGTAATCTAAGTCTAGTTGACCCAAATGTTCTTGAAAAACCATGAAGGATGATTTTGAGGGCCTAAACTATATTTTTTCCACCAAAATAACTCATACGTTTTGGCTTATAGCTATGAGTTTTGGTCGTTGGCCCATTTCGCATCAAACTAGGTCCAAATAGCTCAAACCTAGCACCATAGTTTTTTTTTTAATTTTTATCACGCTCACACCGTTTTACATAATCGAAGTCCAGGTTGGCTCGAATCTTCTTGAAAAACCATGAAGGATAATTTTGAGGGCCTAAAGTATAAATTTTTTTTTATACCAAAATCACTCATAGGTGATGGCTTATAGCAATGAGTTTTGGTCATTGGCTTGTATCGCATTGAACTAGGTCCAAACAGGTCAAACCTAGCATGATAGTTTTCTTCAATTCTTATCGCACTCACACTCGTTTCACATAATCTATGTCCAGTTGGCCCGAATCTTATTGAAAAACCATGAAGGATGATTTTGAGAGCCTAAACTATATTGTTTTTACCAAAAACACTCATAGTTCATGGCTTATAGCGATGAGTTTTGGTTGTTGGCTCGTGTCACATCGAACTAGGTCCAAACGGCTCAAACCTAGGATGATAGCTTTCCATCGGCTTTTGTCACACTCATACCGTTTCACGTAATCTAAGTCCAGTTGGCTAAAATCTTCTTGAAAAACCATGAGTGATAATTTTGAGGGCCTAAACTATAATTATTTTTTTACCAAAATCACTCATAGGTCATGGATTATAGGGATAAGTTTTGGTCATTTGCTCGTTTCACATCGAACTATGTCCAAACAACTAAAACCTAGCACGATAGTTTTTCTTCAATTTTTATCGGACTCACACCGTTTCACGTAATCTAAGTCCAGTTGGACCAAATATTCTTGAAAACCCATGAAGGATGATTTTGAGAGCCTAAACTATATATTTTTACCAAAAACACTCATAGTTCATGGCTTATAGCAATGAGTTTTGGTCGTTGGATCGTGTCGAATCGAACTAGGTCTAAACAGGTTCAAAACTAGCATGATAGCTTTTCATCGGCTTTTATCACACTCACACCGTTTCACGTAATCTAAATCCACTTAGTTAGAATATTCTTGAAAAACCATGAAGGATAATTTTCGGGGCCTAAACTATATTTTTTTTTTACCAAAATCACTCTTAGGTCATTGCTTATAGCGATGAGTTTTGGTAGTTGGCTCGTTTCGCATTGAACTAGGTCCAAATAACTCAAACCTAGCATGACAGTTTTTCTTCAATATTTATCACACTCTCACCTTTTCATGTAATCTAAGTCCAGTTGGCCCGAATCTTTTTAAAAAATCATGAAGGATGATTTTGAGGGCCTAAACTATATATTTCTTTTACAAAAAACACTCATAGTTCATGGCTTATAGCGATGAGTTTTGGTCGTTGGCTCGTTTCGCATCGAACTAGGTCCAAACGGACTCAAACATAGCATGATAGCTTTTAATAAGTTTTTATCACACTTACACCGTTTCACATAATCTAAGTCCAGTTGGCCCAAATGTTCTTGAAAAACCATGAAGGATGATTTTGAGTGCCTAAACTATATTTTTTTCACCAAAATAACTCATACGTTATGGCTTATAGCTATGAGTTTTGGTCATTGGCCCATTTCCCATCGAAATAGGTCCAAAAAGCTCAAACCTAGCGAGAAAAGATTTTTTTTAATTTTTATCACACTCACACCATTTTACGTAATCTAAATCCAGTTGGCTCGAATCTTCTTGAAAAACCATGAAGGATAATTTTGAGGGCCTAAACTATAAATTTTTTTTAACCAAAATCACTCAAAGGTCATGGCTTATAGCGATGAGTTTTGGTCATTGGCTCATATCGCATCGAACTAGGTCCAAACAGACTCAAACCTAGCATGATAGTTTTCTTCAATTCTTATCACACTCACACTCGTTTCACGTAATCTAAGTCCGAGTTAGCTCGAATTTTCTTAAAAAACCATGAAGGATGATTTTGAGAGCATAAACTATATTTTTTTAACAAAAACACTCATAGTTCGTGGTTATAGCGATGAGTTTTGGTTGTTGGCTCGTGTCATATCGAACTAGGTCCAAACAGCTCAAACCTTGCATGATAGCTTTCCATCGATTTTTGTCACGCTCACACCGTTTCATGTAATCTAAGTCCGAGTTGGCCAAAATCATCTTGAAAAACCATGAAGGATAATTTTGAGGGCCTAAACTATAAATTTGTTTTTTACCAAAATCTCTCATAGGTCATGGCTTATAGTGCTAAGTTTTGGTCATTGGCTCGTTTCGTATCGAACTAGGTCCAAACAACTCAAACTTAGCACGATAGTTTTTCTTTAATTTTTATCGCGTTCACACCGTTCCATATAATCTAAGTCCAGTTGGCTTGAATCTTCTTGCAAAACCATGAAGGATAATTTTGAGGGCCAAAACTATATTTTTTTCTACCAAAAACACTCATAGTTCATGGCTTATAGCGATGAGTTTTGGTCGTTGGCTCGTTTCACATCGAATTAGGTCCAAACGAGCTCAAACCTAGCACGATAGTTTTTCTTCAATTTTTATCGCACTCACACCATTCCATATAATCTAAGTCCGAGTTGGCAAGAATCTTCTCGAAAAACCATGAAGGATGATTTTGAGGGCCTAAACTATATTTTTTTTTACCAAAATCACTCATAGGTCATGGCTTATAGCGATGAGTTTTGTTCGTTGGCTCGTTTCGCATCGAACTAGGTCCAAATAGCTCAAACCTAGCATGATAGTTTTTCTTCAATATTTATCGCACTCTCACCGTTTCACGTAATCTAAGTCCAGATTGGCCCAAATCTTCTTAAAAAATCATGAAGGATGATTTTGAGGGCCTAAACTATATTTTTCTTTTACCAAAAACACTCATAGTTCATGGCTTATAGCGATGAGTTTTGGTCGTTGGCTCGTTTCACATCGAAATAGGTCCAAACAGACTCAAATCTAGCACGATAGCTTTTCTTCAATTTTTATTGCGCTCATAACGTTTCACGTAATCTAAGTCTTGTTGGCCCGAATGATCATGAAAAACCATGAAGGATGGTTTTGAGGGCCTAAACTATATTTTTTGACCAAAAACACTCATAGTTCATGGCTTATAGCGATGAGTTTTGGTCGTTGGCTCGTTTCGCATCAAACTAAGTCCAAACGACTCAAACCAAGCATGATAGTTTTTCGTCAGCTTTTATTGCACTCACACGGTTTTATGTATTTTAAGTACATTTGGCTTGTATTTTCTTGCAAAACCATGAAGACATATTTTGAGGGCTTAAACTATATTTTTTTACCAAAATAACTCTTAGGTCATGGACTTTAGCGATGAGTTTTGGCCGTTGGCCCATTTTGCATCGAACTAGGTCCAAACGGCTCAAACCTAGCATGATAGCTTTCCATCGGCTTTTAACACACTCACACCGTTTCACGTAATGCAAGTCCGAGTTGGTCGGAATCTTCTTGAAAAACCATGAAGGATAATTTTGAGGGCCTAAACTATAAATTTTTTTTACCAAAATCACTCATAGGTCATGGCTTATAGCGATGAGTTTTGGTCGTTGGCTCATTTCGCATCGAACTAGGTCCAAACAGACTCAAACCTAGCACGATAGTTTTCTTCAATTTTTATCACACTCTCACCATTTCACGTTATCTTAGTCTAGTTGGCCCGAATTTTCTTGAAAAACCTTGAAGGATGATTTTAAGGGCCTAAACTATATTTTTTTACCAAAAACACTCATACTTCATGGCTTATAGCAATGAGTTTTGGTCGTTGGCTCATTCCGCATCGAACTAGGTCCAAACGACTCAAA
This sequence comes from Dovyalis caffra, assembly GCA_963924115.1. Lineage (NCBI taxonomy): Eukaryota > Viridiplantae > Streptophyta > Magnoliopsida > Malpighiales > Salicaceae > Dovyalis > Dovyalis caffra. The sequence continues at coordinate 740,266 of CAWUPB010001200.1, read as the reverse complement.
CCTAGCCCGACAGTTCGTCGTCGGCTTTTATTGCACTCACACCGTTTTACGTATTTCAAGTCCATTTGGCTTGTATTTTCTTGCAAAACATGAAGGATGATTTTGAGGGCTTAAACTATATTTTTTGACCAAAATAACTCATAGGTCATGGACTATAACGATGAGTTTCGGCCATTGGCCCATTTCGCATCGAACTAGGTCCAAACGAGTTCAAACCTAGCATGATAGCTTTTCATTAGTTTTTATCAAACTCATACCGTTCCACGCAATCTAAGTCCAATTAGACGGAATCCTCTTGAAAAACCCTAAAAGATAATTTTAAGGGCTAAACTCTATTTTTTTTTTTTACTAAAATCAATCATAGGTTATGGCTTATAGCGATGAGTTTTAGTTGTTGGCTTGTTTCGCATCGAACTAGGTCCAAACAGACTCAAACCTAGCCCGATAGTTTTTCATCGGTTTTTATTACACTCACACATTTTTTTGTATTTCAAGTACACTTGGCTTGTATTTTCTTGCAAAACATGAAGGATGATTTTGAGGGCTTAAACTATATTTTTTGACCAAAATAACTCATAGGTCATGGACTATAATGATGAGTTTTGGCCGTTGGCCCATTTCGCATCAAACTAGGTCCAAACAGTTCAAACCTAGCATGATAGCTTTCCCGTAGTTTTTATCAAACTCATACCGTTTCACGCAATCTAAGTCCAATTAGACAGAATCCTCTTGAAAAACCCCGAAAGATAATTTTAAGGGCTAAACTCTATTTTTTTTTTTTTACCAAAATCAATCATTGGTTATTGCTTATAGCGATGAGTTTTAGTCGTTGGCTTGTTTCGCATCGAACTAGGTCCAAACAGACTCAAACCTAGCCCGACAATTTTTCATCGGCTTTTATTACACTCACACATTTTTTTGTATTTCAAGTACACTTGGCTTGTATTTTCTTGCAAAACCATGAAGACTTATTTTGAGGGCTTAAACTATATTTTTTGACCAAAATAACTCATAGGTCATGGACTATAGTGATGTGTTTTGGCCGTTGGCCCATTTCGCATCGAACTAGGTCCAAACAAGTTCAAACCTAGTATGATAGCTATCCATCGGCTTTTATCAAACTCATACCGTTTCACGCAATCTAAGTCCAGTTGGACGGAATCCTCTTGAAAAACCCAAAAGGATAATTTTAAGGGCCTAAACTATATATATTTTTTTTTACCAAAATCAATCATAGGTCCTGGTTTATAGCGATGAGTTTTGGTCGTTGGCTCGTTTCGCATCGAACTAGGTCCAAACAGCTCAAACCTAGCCGGACAGCTTGTTCATCGGCTTTTATTACACTCACACAGTTTTATGTATTTCAAGTACATTTGGCTTGTATTTTCTTGCAAAACCATGAAGACCGATTTTGAGGGCTTAAACTATATTTTTTGACCAAAATAACTCATAGGCCATGGACTATAGCGATAAGTTTTGGGCGTTGGCCCATTTTGCATCGAACCGAGTCCAAATAGCTCAAACCTATCATGATAGCTTTCTATTAGTTTTTATCACACTCATACCGTTTCACGCAATCTAAGTCCAGTTGGATAGAATCTTCTTGAAAAACCCCGAAGGACAATTTTGAGGGCCTAAACTATATTTTTTTTTTGCCAAAATCAATAATAGGTCATAGCTTATAGCGATGAGTTTTGGTCGTTGGCTCGTTCCGTATCGAACTAGGTCCAAATAGCTCAAACCTAGCCCGACATGACTTTTCATTAGTTTTTATTACACTCACACGGTATTTTGTATTTCAAGTCCACTTGGCTTGTATTTTCTTGCAAAACCATGAAGACTTATTTTGAGGGATTAAACTATATTTTTTGACTAAAATAAGTCATAGGTCATGGACTATAGTGATGTGTTTTGGTCGTTGGCCCATTTCGCATCGAACTAGGTCCAAACAGGTTCAAACTTAGCATGATAGCTTTCCATCAATTTTTATCAAACTCATACCGTTTCACGCAATCTAAGTCCAGATTGGACGGAATCCTCTTGAAAAACCCCGAAAGATAATTTTAAGGGCTAAACTCTATTTTTGTTTTTTACCAAAATCAATCATAGGTTATGGCTTATAGCGATGAGTTTTGGTCGTTGGCTTGTTTCGCATCAAACTAGGTCCAAACAGTCTCAAACCTAGCCCGATAGTTTTTCATCACTTTTTATTACACTCACACAGCTTTTTGTATTTCAAGTACACTTGGCTTGTATTTTCTTGCAGAACCATGAAGACTTATTCTAAGGGCTTAAACTATATTTTTTGACCAAAATAACTCATAGGTCATGGACTATAGTGTCGTGTTTTGGCCGTTGGCCCATTTCGCATCGAACTAGGTCCAAACAGTTCAAACCTAGCATGATAGCTTTCCATCGGTTTTATCAAACTCATACCGTTTCACGCAATCTAAGTCCAGTTGGACAGAATGTTCTTGAAAAACCTAAAAGGATAATTTTGAGGGCCTAAACTATATTTTTTTTACCAAAATAAATCATAGGTCATGGTTTATAGCGATGAGTTTTGGTCGTTGGCTCGTTTCGCATCGAACTAGGTCCAAACAGCTCAAACCTAGCCCATACTTTTTCATCGGCTTTTATTACACTCACACGCTTTTATGTATTTCAAGTACATTTGGCTTTTATTTTCTTGCAAAACCATGAAGACTGATTTTGAGGGCTTAAACTATATGTTTTAACCAAAATAACTCATAGGTCATGGACTATAGCGATAAGTTTTGGGCGTTGGCCCATTTCACATCGAACTAGGTCCAAACAGTTCAAACCTCTCATGATAGCTTTCCATCAATTTTTATCACACTCATACCGTTTCACGCAATCTAAGTCCAGATTGGATAGAATCTTCTTGAAAAACCCCGAAGGACAATTTTGAGGGCCTAAACTATATTTTTTTGTACCAAAATCAATCATAGGTCATGGCTTATAGCGATGAGTTTTGGTCGTTGGCTCGTTTCGCATCGAACTAGGTCCAAACAGACTCAAACCTAGCCCAACGAGTTTTTCGTTAGTTTTTGTTGCACTCACATAGTTTTATGTATTTCAAGCACATTTGGCTTGTATTTTCTTGCCAAACCATGAAGACCGATTTTGACGGCTTAAACTATATTTTTTGACCAAAATAACTCATAAGTCATGGACTATAGCGATGAGTTTTGGCCGTTGGCCCATTTCGCATCGAACTAGGTCAAAATAGCTCAAACCTAGCACGATTGTTTTTCCTCAATTTTTATTGCACTCACACCGTTCCACGTAATCTAAGTCCAGTTGGCAAGTATCTTCTCGAAAAACCATAAAGGATGATTTTAAGGGCCTAAACTATATTTTTTGACCAAAAACACTCATAGTTCATGGCTTATAGCGATGAGTTTTGGTCGTTGGCTCGTTTCGCATCGAACTAGGTCCAAATAGCTTAAACCTTGCTCGATAGTTTTTTATCGGTTTTTATTGCACTCACACAGTTTTATGTATTTTAAGTACATTTGGCTTGTATTTTCTTGGAAAACCATGAAGACCGATTTTGAGGGCTTAAACTATATTTTTTGACCAAAATAACTCATAGGTCATGGACTATAGCGATGAGTTTTGGCCGTTGGCCTATTTCACATCGAACTAGGTCCAAATAGCTCAAACCTAGCATGATAGCTTTCCATCGGCTTTTATCACACTCGAACCGTTTCACGTAATCTATGTCCAATTGGCCGAATCTTCTTGAAAAACCATGAAGGATAATTTTGAGGGCCTAAACTCGTAATTTTTTTTTTTACAAAAATCACTCATAGGTCATGGCTTATAGCGATGATTTTTGGTCGTTGGCTCATTTCGCATCGAACAAAGCCCGAACGACTCAAACATAGCACGATAGTTTTTCTTCAATTTTTATCGCACTCTCACCGTTTCACGTAATCTTATTCCAGATTGGCTCGAATCTTCTTGAAAAAATATAAAGGATGATGTTGAGTGCCTAAACTATATCTTTTTACCAAAAACACTCATAGTTAATGGCTTATAGCGATCGGTTTTGGTCGTTGGCTCGTTCCGCATCGAACTAGGTCCAAACGAGCTCAAACCTAGCATGATAGCTTTTCATCGGTTTTATCGCACTCACACCGTTTCACGTAATCTAAGTCTAGTTGGCCGAATGTTCTTGAAAAAACATGAAGGATAATTTTGGGGGCCTAAACTATACTTATATTTTTTTACCAAAATCACTCATAGGTCATGGCTTATAGTAATGAGTTTTGGTCGTTTGCTCGTTTTGCATCGAACTAGGTCCAAACGAGCTTAAACCTAGCATCATAGTTTTCTTTAATTTTTATCACACTTACACCGTTTCATATAATCCAAGTTCGGTTGGCCAGAATCTTCTTGAAAAACCATGTAGGAGAATTTTGAGGGCCTAAACTATATTTTTCTTTTACCAAAAACACACATAGTTCATGGCTTATAGCGATGACTTTTGGTCGTTGGCTCGTTTTGCATCGAACTAGGTCCAAAGAACTCTAACCTAGCACGATAGTTTTTCTTCAATTTTTATCACGCTCACACCGTTTCATGTAAGCTAAGTCCGAGTTAACCGAAATCTTCTTGAAAAACCATGAAGGATAATTTTATGGGCCTAAACTATATTTTTTATACCAAAAACACTCATAGTTCATGGGTTATAGCGATGATTTTTGGTCGTTGCTCGTTCCGCATCGAACTAGGTCTAAACGACTCAAACCTTGCCGGATAGTTTTTCGTCAATTTTTATTGCACTCACACTTGTTTTATGTATTTCAAGTCCATTTGGCTTGTATTTTCTTGCAAAGCCGTGAAGACTGGTTTTGAGGGCTTAAACTATATTTTTTGATCAAAATAACTCATATGTCATGGACTATAGCGATGAGTTTTGGCCGTTGGCCATTTCACATCGAACTAGGTCCAAACAACTCAAACCTAGCACGATAGTTTTTCTTCAATTTTTATCACACTCACACCGTTCCACGTAATCTAAGTCCAGTTGGCAAGAATCTTCTTGAAAAACCATGAAGGATGATTTTGAGGGCCTAAACTATATTTTTCTTTTACCAAAAACACTCATAGTTCATGGCTTATAGCAATGAGTTTTGTTCGTCGGCTTGTTTCGCATCGAATTAGGTCCAAACGACTCAACCTAGCACGATAGCTTTTCTTGAATTTTTATCACGCTCACACCGTTTCACGTAATCTAAGCCCAGTTGGCCCAAATCTTCTTGAAAAATCATGAAGGGTAATTTTGAGGGCCGAAACTATATTTTTTTTACCAAAAACACTCGTAGTTCATGGCTTATAGCGATGAGTTTTGTTCGTTGGCTCGTTTCGCATCGAATTAGGTCCAAACAGCTCAACCTAGCTCGATAGTTTTTCTTTAATTTTTATTGCACTCACACCGTTCCACGTAATCTAAGTCCGAGTTGGCAAGAATCTTCTCGAAAAACCATGAAGGATGATTTTGAGGGCCTAAACTATATTTTTCTTTTACCAAAAATACTCATAGTTCATGGCTTATAGCGATGAGTTTTGGTCGTTGGCTCGTTTCGCATCGAACTAGGCCCAAACAACTCAAACCTAGCACGATAGTTTTTCTAAAATTTTTATCGCACATACCGTTCCACGTAATCTAAGTCCGAGTTGGCAAGAATCTTCTCGAAAAACCATGAAGGATAATTTTGAGGTCCTAAACTATGTTTTTCTTTACCAAAATCACTCATAAGTCATGGCTTATAAAGATGAGTTTTGGTCGTTGGCTCATTTCGCATCGAACTAGGTCCAAATAGCTCAAACCTAGCACAATAGTTTTTCTTCAATTTTTATAACACTCACACCGTTCCACGTAATCTAAGTCCAAGTTGGCAAGAATCTTCTCGAAAAACCATGAAGGATGATTTTGAGGGGCTAAACTATATTTTTCTTTTACCAAAAATACTCATAGTTCATGGCTTATAGCGATGAGTTTTGGTCGTTGGCTCGTTTCGCATCAAGCTAGGCCCAAACATCTCAAACCTAGCACGATAGTTTTTCTATAATTTTTATCGCACTCACACCGTTCCACGTAATCTAAGTCCAGGTTAGCAAGAATCTTCTCAAAAAACCATTAAAGGATAATTTTGAGGGCCTAAACTATGTTTTTTTTACCAAAATCACTCATAAGTCATGGCTTATAAAGATGAGTTTTGGTCGTTGGCTCATTTCGCATCGAACTAGGTCCAAATAGCTCAAACCTAGCACGATATTGTTTCTTCAAATTTTATCGTACTCGCACCATTCCACGGAATTTAAGTCCTGTTGGCAAGAATCTTCTTGAAAAAACCATGAAGGATGATTTTGAGAACTTAAACTATATTTTTCTTTTACCAAAAACACTCATAGTTCATGGCTTATAGTGATGAGTTTTGGTCGTTCGCTCGTTTCGCATCGAATTAGGTCTAAACATCTCAAACCTAGCCCGATAGTTCTTCATCGGCTTTTGTTGCACTCACACTCGTTTTATGTATTTCAAGTCCATTTGGCTTGTATTTCCTTGCAAAACCATGAAGTCTACTTTTGAGGGCTTACACTACATTTTTTGACCAAAATAACTAATACTTCATGGATGAGTTTTGGCCATTGGGCCATTTCGCATCGAACCGAGTCCAAACGAGGTCAAACCTAGCATGATAGTTTTTCTTTAATTTTTATCGCACTCACACCGTTCCACGTAATCTAAGTCCAGTTGGCAAGAATCTTCTCGAAAAACCATAAAGGATGATTTTGAGGGCCTAAACTATATTTTCTTTTACCAAAAACACTCATAGTTCATGGCTTATAGCGATGAGTTTTGGTCGTTGGCTCGTTTCACATCGAAATAGGTCCAAACGACTCAAACCTAGCCCGACAGTTCGTCGTCGGTTTATATTGCACTCACACTTGTTTTATGTATTTCAAGTCCATTTGGCTTGTATTTTCTTGCAAAACCGTGAAGACTGATTTTGAGGGCTTAAACTATATTTTTTTACCAAAATAACTCATAGGTCATGGACTATAGTGATGAGTTTTGGCCGTTGGCCCATTTCGCATCGAACTAGGTCCAAACAACTCAAACCTAGCATGATAGTTTTTCTTTAATTTTTATCTCACTCACACTCGTTCCACGTAGTCTAAGTCCAGTTGGTAAGAATCTTCTTGAAAAGCCATGAAGGATGATTTTGAGGGCTTAAACTATATTTTACTTTTACCAAAAACACTCATAGTTCATGGCTTATAGCGATGAGTTTTGGTCGTTGGCTCGTTTCACATCGAAATAGGTCCAAACAACTCAAACCTAGAACGATAGCTTTTCTTCAATTTTTATCGTGCTCACAACATTTCATGTAATCTAAGTCTTGTTGGCCCGAGTGATCATGAAAAACCATGAAGGATGATTTTGAGGGCCTAAACTATATTTTTTGACCAAAAACACTCATAGTTCATGGCTTATAGCGATGAGTTTTCGTCGTTGGCTCGTTTTGCATCGAACTAGGTCCAAACAACTCAAACCTAGCGCGATAGTTTTTCGTCGGCTTTTATTACACTCACACAGTTTTATGTATTTCAAGTACGTTTGGCTTGTATTTTCTCGCAAAACCATGAAGACCGATTTTGAGGGTTTAAGCTATATTTTTTGACCAAAATAACTCATAGGTCATGGACTATAGTGATGAGTTTTGGCCGTTGGCCCATTTCGCATCGAACTAGGTCCAAACAGCTCAAATCTAGCATGATAGTTTTCCATCGGCTTTTATCACACTCGGACCGTTTCACATAATCTATGTCCAGTTGGTAAGAATCTTCTTCAAAAACCATGAAGGATGATTTTGAGTGCCTAAACTATATTTTTCTTTTACCAAAAATACTCATAGTTCATGGCTTATAGCGATGAGTTTTGGTCGTTGGCTCATTTGGCATGGAATTAGGCCCAAACGGACTCAAACCTAGCATGATAGCTTTTAATCTATTTTTATCACACCGACACCATTTCATGTAATCTAAGTCCAGTTGGCTAGAATCTTCTTGAAAAAATATGAAGGATAATTTTGAGGGCCTAAACTATGTTTTTTTTTACCAAAATCACTCATAAGTCATGGCTTATAGAGATGAGTTTTGGCCGTTGGCCATTTCGCATTGAACTAGGTCCAAACAGCTCAAACCTAGCAGGATAGTTTTTCTTCAATTTTTATCGCACTCACACCGTTCCACGTAATCTAAGTCCAGTTGGCAAGAATCTTTTTAAAAAACCATGAATGATGATTTTGAGTGCCTAAACTATATTTTTCTTTTACCAAAAACACGCATAGTTCATGGCTTATAGCGATGAATTTTCGTCGTTGGCTCGTTTCGGATCGAACTACGTCCAAGCGACTCAAACCTAGCGCGATAGTTTTTCTTTAATTTTTATTGCGCTCACACCGTTTCAAGTAATCTAAGTTCGGTTCGCCCGACGCTTCTTGAAAAACCATGAACGATAATTTTTTAAGGCCTAAATTCTATTTTTTTTTACAAAAAACACTCATAGTTCATGGCGTATAGCGATGAGTTTTGGTCATTAGCTCGTTTCGCATCGAACTACATCCAAGCAACTTAAACCTAGCACGATAGTTTTGTTTAATTTTTATCGCACTTACATCGTTTCACTTAATCTAAGTCCAGTTGGCCCGAATTACTTGAAAAACCATGAAGGATAATTGTGAGGGCCTAAACTATATTTTTTTTTTTGCCAAAAACACTCATAGTTCATGGCTTATAGCGATGAGTTTTGGTCGTTCGCTCGTTTCGCATCGAACTAGGTCTAAATAGCTCAAACCTAGCCCGATAGTTCTTCGTCGGCTTTTGTTGCACTCACACTCGTTTTATGTTTTTCAAGTCCATTTGGCTTGTATTTTCTTGCAAAACCGTAAACTCGCTTTTGAGGGCTTAAACTATATTTTTTTACCAAAATAACTCATACTTCATGGATTACAACGATGAGTTTTGGCCATTGGGCCATTTCGCATCGAACTAAGTCCAAACAGACTTAAACCTAGCATGATAGTTTTTCTTCAATTTTTATCGCACTCACACTTGTTCCACATAATCTAAGTCCAAGTTGGTAAGAATCTTCTCCAAAAACCATGAATGATGATTTTGAGGGCCTAAACTATACTTTTTTTTTACCAAAAACACTCATAGTTCATGGCTTATAGCGATGAGTTTTGGTCGTTGGCTCGTTTCACATCAAAATAGGCCCAAACTGACTCAAACCTAACACGATAGCTTTTCTTCAATTTTTATCACGCTCATAACGTTTCACGTAATCTAAGTCTTGTTGGCCCGAATGATCATGAAAAACCATGAAGGATGGTTTTGATGGCTCGAACTATATTTTTTGACCAAAAACACTCATAGTTCATGGCTTATAGCGATGAGTTTTCGTCGTTGGCTCGATTCGCATTGAACTAGGTCCAAACGAGCTCAAACCTAGCGCGATAGTTTTTCATCGGCTTTTATCGCACTCACACCGTTCTACGTAATCTAAGTCCAGTTGGCAAGAATCTTCTTGAAGAACCATGAATGATGATTTTGAGGGCCTAAACTATATTTTTTACCAAAATCACTCATAGGTCATGGCTTATAGAGATGAGTTTTGGTCGTTAGCTCATTTCGCGTCGAACTAGATCCAAACGACTCAAACCTAGCATGAGAGCTTTTAATATGTTTTTATCACATTCACACCATTTCATGTAATCTAGGTCCAGTTGGCAAGAATCTTCTTGAAAAACCATCAAGGATGATTTTGAGGGCCTAAATTATATTTTTCTTTCACCAAAAACACTCATAGTTCATGGCTTATAGTGATGAGTTTTGGTCGTTGGCTCGTTTCACATTGAAATAGGTCCAAACAGACTCAAACCTAGCACGATAGCTTTTCTTCAATTTTTATCGCACTCACAACATTTCACGTAATCTAAGTCTCTTTGGCTCGAATGATCATGAAAAACCATGAAGGATGGTTTTGAGGGCTTAAACTATATTTTTTGACCAAAAACACTCATAGTTCATGGCATATAGCGATGAGTTTTGGTCCTTGGCTCGTTTCGCATCGAACTCGGTCCAAACAGCTCAAACCTAGCGCGATAGTTTTTCGTCGGTTTTATTGCACTCACACAGTTTTATGTATTTCAACTACATTTGGCTTGCGTTTTCTCGCAAAACCATGAAGACTAATTTTGAGGGCTTAAACTATTTTTTTTGACCAAAATAACTCATAGGTTATAGACTATAGTGATGAGTTTTGGCCATTGGCCCATTTCGCATCGAACTAGGTCCAAACGAGCTTAAATCTAGCATGATAGCTTTCCATCGGCTTTTATCACACTCGGACCGTTTCACGTATTCTATGTCTAGTTGGCAAGAATCTTCTTCAAAAACCATGAAGGATGATTTTGAGTGCCTAAACTATATTTTTCTTTTACCAAAAATACTCATAGTTCATGGCGTATAGCGATGAGTTTTGGTCGTTGGCTCATTAGGCATCGAATTAGGCCCAAACGTACTCAAACCTAGCATGATAGCTTTTAATCTATTTTTATCACACCGACACCATTTCATGTAATCTAAGTCCGGTTGGCCGAATCTTCTTGAAAAAACATGAAGGATAATTTTAACGACCTAAACTATGTTTTTTTTTTACCAAAATCACCGATAAGTCATGGCTTATAGAGATGAGTTTTGGCCGTTGACCATTTCGCATCGAACTAGGTCCAAACAGCTCAAACCTAGCAGATAGTTTTTCTTCAATTTTTATCGCACTCACACCGTTCCACGTAATCTAAGTCCAGTTGGCAAGAATCTTCTTGAAAAACCATGAATGATGATTTTGAGCGCCTAAACTATATTTTTCTTTTACCAAAAACACTCATAGTTCATGGCTTATAGCGATGAGTTTTCATCGTTGGCTCGTTTCGAATCGAACTACATCCAAGCGAGCTCAAACCTAGCGCGATAGTTGTTCTTTAATTTTTATCGCGCTCACACCGTTTCACGTAATCTAAGTTCGGTTCGCCCGACGATTCTTGAAAAACCATGAAGGATAATTTTTAGGGCCTAAATTATATATTTTTTTTCAAAAAACACTCATAGTTCATGGCGTATAGCTATGAGTTTTGGTCATTGGCTCGTTTCGCATCGAACTACATCCAAACAACTTAAACCTAGCATGATAGTTTTCTTTAATTTTTATCGGAGTTACATCATTTCACTTAATCTAAGTCTAGTTGGCCCGAATTACTTGAAAAACCATGAAGGATAATTTTGAGGGCATAAACTATATTTTTTTTTACCAAAAACACTCATAGCTCATGGCTTATAGCGATGAGTTTTGGTCGTTCGCTCGTTTCGCATCGAACTAGGTCTAAACGACTCAAACCTAGCTAGATAGTTCTTCGTCGGTTTTTGTTGCATTCACACTTGTTTTATGTATTTCAAGTCCATTTGGCTTGTATTTTCTTGCAAAACCGTCGAGTCTGCTTTTGAGGGCTTAAACTATATTTTTTGACCAAAATAACTAATGCTTCATGGATTACGGCGATGAGTTTTGGCAATTGGGCCATTCCACATCGAACTAAGTCCAACGACTCAAACCTAGCATGATAGTTTTTCTTCAATTTTTATCGCACTCACACCGTTCCACGTAATCTAAGTCCGAGTTGGCAAGAATCTTCTCGAAAAACCATAAAGGATGATTTTGAGGGCCTAAACTATATTTTCTTTTACCAAAAATACTTATAGTTCACGGCATATAGCGATGCGTTTTGGTCGTTGGCTCGTTTCACATCGAAATAGGTCCAAACAGACTCAAACCTAGCATGATAGTTTTTCTTTAATTTTTATCGCACTCACACCGTTGCACGTAATCTAAGTCCAGTTGGCAAGAATCTTCTTGAAAAACCATGAATGATGATTTTGAGGGCCTAAACTATATATATATTTTTTTTTTACCAAAAACACTCATAGTTCATGGCTTATAACGATGAGTTTTGGTCGTTGGCTCGTTTCGCATCGAACTAGGTCCAAACGGACTCAAACCTAGCGTAATAGTTTTTCGTCGGCTTTTATTGCACTCACATAGTTTTATGTATTTCAAGTACATTTGGCTTGCATTTTCTCGCAAAACCATGGAGACCGATTTTGAGGGCTTAAACTATATTTTTTTACCAAAATAACTCATAGGTCATGGACTATAGTGATGAGTTTTGGCCATTGGCCCATTTCGCATCGAACTAGGTCGAAACGACTCAAATCTAGCATGATAGCTTTCCATCGGTTTTATCACACTCGGACCATTTCACGTAATCTATGTCCGATGGGCAAGAATCTTCTTCAAAAACCATGAAGAATGATTTTGAGTGCCTAAACTATATTTTTCTTTTACCAAAAACACTCATAGTTCATGGCTTATAGCAATGAGTTTTGGTCGTTCGCTCGTTTCGCATCGAACTAGGTCTAAACAGACTCAAACCTAGCCCGATAGTTCTTCGTCGGCTTTTTTTGCACTCACACTTGTTTTATGTATTTCAAGTCCATTTGGCTTGTATTTTCTTGCAAAACCGTGAAGTCTCGCTTTTGAGGGCTTAAACTATATTTTTTGACCAAAATAACTCATACTTCATGGATTACAGCGATGAGTTTTGGCCATTAGGCCATTTCGCATCGAACTAAGTCCAAACAGACTCAAACCTAGCATGATAGTTTTTCTTCAATTTTTATCGCACTCATACCGTTCCACGTAATCTAAGTCCAGTTGGCAAGAATCTTCTCGAAAAACCATAAAGGATGATTTTGAGGGCCTAAACTATATTTTCTTTTACCAAAAACACTCATAGTTCATGGCTTATAGCGATGGGTTTTGGTCGTTGGCTCGTTTCACATCGAAATAAGTCCAAACAGACTCAAACCTAGCCCGACAGGTTCGTCGTCGGCTTTTATTGCACTCACACTCGTTTTATGTATTTCAAGTCCATTTGGCTTGTATTTTCTTGCAAAACCGTGAGACCGATTTTGAGGCCTTAAACTATATTTTTTGACCAAAATAACTCATAGGTCATGGACTATAGCGATGAGTTTTGGCCGTTGGCCCATTTCGCATCGAACTAGGTCCAAACAGACTCAAACCTAGCACGATAGTTTTTCTTCAATTTTTATCTCACTCACACCGTTCCACATAATCTAAGTCTAGTTGGTAAGAATCTTCTTGTAAAACCATGAATGATGATTTTGAGGGCTTAAACTATATTTTACTTTTACCAAAAACACTCATAGTTCAAGGCTTATAGCGATGAGTTTTGGTCGTTGGCTTGTTTCACATCTAAATAGGTCCAAACAGACTCAAACCTAGCACGATAGCTTTTCTTCAATGTTTATCGCGCTCACAATGTTTCATGTAATCTAAGTCCCGTTGGCCCGAATGATCATGAAAAACCATGAAGGATGGTTTTGAGGGCCTAAACTATATTTTTTGACCAAAAACACTCATAGTTCATGGCTTATAGAGATGCGTTTTGGTCGTTGGATCGTTTCGGATCGAACTACGTCCAAGTAGCTCAAACCTAGCGCGATAATTTTTCTTCAATTTTTATCACGCTCACACCGTTTCACGTAATCTAAGTTCGGTTCGCCCGATGCTTCTTGAAAAACCATGAAGGATTATTTTTAGGGCCTAACTTATATTTTTTTACAAAAAACACTCAAAGTTCATGGCGTATAGCGGTGAGTTTTGGTCATTGGCTCGTTTCGCATCGAACGACATCCAAACAACTTAAACCTAGCACGATAGTTTTCTTTAATTTTTATCGCACTTACACCGTTTCACTTAATCTAAGTCCAGTTGGCCCGAATTTCTTGAAAAATCATGAAGGATAATTTTGAGAGCCTAAACTATATTTTTTGACCAAAAACACTCATAGTTCACGGCTTATAGCGATGAGTTTTGGTCGTTCGCTCGTTTCGAATCGAACTAGGTCTAAACGAGATCAAACCTAGCCCGATAGTTCTTTATCAATTTTTGTTGCAATCACACTCGTTTTATGTATTTCAAGTACATTTGGCTTGCATTTTCTCACAAAACCATGAAGACCGATTTTGAGGGCTTAAACTATATTTTTTGACCAAAATAACTCATAGGTCATGGACTATAGTGATGAGTTTTGGCCGTTGGCCCATTTCGCATCGAACTATGTCCAAACGGACTCAAATCTAGCATGATAGCTTTCCATCGGCTTTTATCACACTTAGATCGTTTCACGTAATCTATGTCCAGGTTGGCAAGAATCTTCTTCAAAAACCATGAAGGATGATTTTGAGTGCCTAAACTATATTTTTCTTTTACCAAAAATACTCATAGTTGATGGCTTATAGCGATGAGTTTTGGCCGTTGGCTCATTTGGCATCGAATTAGGCCCAAACATGCTCAAACCTAGCATGATAGCTTTTAATCTATTTTTATCACGATCACACCATTTCATGTAATCTAAGTCCAATTGGCCGAATCTTCTTGAAAAAACATGAAGGATAATTTTGACGGCCTAAACTATGTTTTTTTTTTTACCAAAATCACTCATAAGTCATGGCTTATAGAGATGAGTTTTGGCCGTTAGCCATTTCGCATCGAACTAGGTCCAAACAGACTCAAACCTAGCAGGATAGTTTTTCTTGAATTTTTATCGCACTCACACCGTTCCACATAATCTAAGTCCAGTTGGCAAGAATCTTCTTGAAAAACCATGAATGATGATTTTGAGCGCCTAAACTATATTTTTCTTTTACCAAAAACACTCATAGTTCATGGCTTATAGCGATGAGTTTTCATCATTGGCTCATTTCGGATCGAACTACGTCCAAGCAGACTCAAACCTAGCACGATAGTTTTTCTTCAATTTTTATCTCGCTCACACCGTTTCACGTAATCTAAGTTCGGTTCGCCCGACGCTTCTTGAAAAACCATGAAGGTTAATTTTTAGGGCCTAAATTATATTTTTTTTTACAAAAAGCACTCATAGTTCATGGCGTATAGTGATGAGTTTTGGTCATTGGCTCGTTTCGCATCGAACTACATCCAAACAACTTAAACCCGGCACGATAGTTTTCTTTAATTTTTATCGCACTTACACCGTTTCACTTAATCTAAGTCCAGTTGGCCCGAATTTCTTGAAAAATCATGAAGGATAATTTTGAGAGCCTAAACTATAGTTTTTTTTTTACCAAAAACACTCATAGTTCATGGCTTATAGCGATGAGTTTTGGTCATTCGCTCGTTTCGCAACGAACTAGGTCCGAACGACTCAAACCTAGCCCGATAGTTCTTCGTCGGCTTTTGTTGAACTCACACTCGTTTTATGTATTTCAAGTCCATTTGGCTTGTATTTTCTTGCAAAATGATGAAGTTTGCTTTTGAGGGCTTAAACTATATTTTTTGACCAAAATAACTCATAGGTCATGGATTATAGTGATGGTTTTTGGCCGTTGGCCTATTTTGTATCGAACTAGCTCCAAACGGACTCCAACCTAGCATGATAGCTTTCCATCCGTTTTTATCACACTCAAACCGTTTCACGTAATCTCTATCCAGTTGGCCGCATCTTCTTGAAAAACCATGAAGGATAATTTTGAGGGCCTAAACTATATATTTTTTTCTTACCAAAAACACTCATAAGTCATGGCTTATAGAGATGAGTTTTGGTCGTTAGCTCATTTTGCATCGAACTAGATCCAAACAAATTGAAACCTAGAACGATAGTTTTTCTTTAATTTTTATCGCACTCACACCGTTCCACGTAATCTAAGTCCAATTGGTAAGAATCTTCTTGAAAACCCATGAAAGATGATTTTGAGGGCCTAAACTATATTTTTCCTTCACCAAAAACACTCATAGTTCTTGGCTTATAGTGATGAGTTTTGGTCATTGACTCGTTTCACATCGAACTACGTCCAAACAGACTCAAACCTAGCACGATAGTTTTTCTTCAATTTTTATCGTGCTCACACCGTTTCACGTATTCTAAGTCCAAGTTGGCCCGAATCTTCTTGAAAAATCATGAAGGATGATTTTGAGGGCCAAAACTATATTTTTTTTTTACCAAAAACACTCATAGTTCATGGCTTATAGTGATGAGTTTTGGTCGTTGGCTCGTTTCGCATCGAACTAGGTCCAAACAGCCTCCAACCTAGAATGATAGCTTTTAATATATTTGTATCACACTCACACCATTTTGATGTAATCTAAGTCCAAGTTGGCTAGAATATTCTTGAAAAAACATGTAGGATAATTTTCGAGCCTAAACTATATTTTTTTTTACCAAAATCACTCATAGGTCATGGCTTATAGAGATGAGTTTTGGTCGTTAGCTCATTTCGCATTGAACTAGATCCAAACAGACTCAAACCTAGCACGATAGTTTTTCTTCAATTTTTATCACGTTTACACCATTTCATGTAATGTAAGTCCAGTTGGCCCGAATCTTCTAGAAAAACGATGAAAGATAATTTTGAGGGCCCAAACTATTTTTTTTTTATCAAAAATACTCATAGTTCATGTCTTATAACGATGATTTTTGGTCGTTGGCTCGTTTCACATCGAACTAGGTCCAAACATGCTCAAACCTAGCATGAGAGCTTTTAATCTGTTTTTATCACACTCAAACCATTTCATGTAATCTAAGTCCAAGTTGGCAAGAATCTTCTTAAAAAACCATCAAGGATGATTTTGAGGGCCTAAACTATATTTGTCTTTCACCAAAAACACTCATAGTTCATGGCTTATAGTGATGACTTTTGCTTGTTGACTCCTATCGCATCGAACTAGGTCAAAACAGACTCAAACCTAGCACGATAGTTTTTCTTTAATTTTTATCACGCTTACACCATTTCATGTAATGTAAGTCCAGTTGGCCCGAATCTTCTAGAAAAACGATGAAAGATAATTTTGAGGGTCCAAACTATTTTTTTTTTATCAAAAATACTCATAGTTCATGTCTTATAACGATGATTTTTGGTCGTTGGCTCGTTTCGCATCGAACTAGGTCCAAACGGCTCCAACCTAGAATGATAGCTTTTAATATATTTGTATCACACTCACACCATTTTGATGTAATCTAAGTCCAGTTGGCTAGAATATTCTTGAAAAAACATGTAGGATAATTTTCGAGCCTAAACTATATTTTTTTTTACCAAAATCACTCATAGGTCATGGCTTATAGAGATGAGTTTTGGTCGTTAGCTCATTTCGCATCGAACTAGATCCAAACAGACTCAAACCTAGCACGATAGTTTTTCTTTAATTTTTATCGCACTCACACCGTTTCACGTAATCTAAGTCCAGATCGGCAAGAATCTTCTAGAAAAACCATGAATGATGATTTTGAGGGCCTAAACTATATCTTTTTTTTACCAAAAACACTCATAGTTCATGGCATATAGTGATGAGTTTTGGTCATGGACTCGTTTCGCATCGAACTAGGTGCAAACAACTCAAACCTAGCATGATAGTTTTTCTTCAATTTTTATCTCGCTCACACCATTTCACGTAATTTAAGTCCAGCTTGGCCCGAATCTTCTTGAAAAACCCCGAAGGATAATTTTGAGGCCCTAAACTATTTTTTTTACCGTAAACACTCATAGTTCATGGCTTATAGCGATGAGTTTTGGTCGTTGGCTCGTTTCGTATAGAACTAGGTCCAAACAGACTCAAACCTAGCATGATAGTTTTTCTTCAATTTTTATTGCACTCACAACATTCTACATAATCTAAGTCCAAGTTGGCAAGAATCTTCTCGAAAAACCATGAAGGATGATTTTGAGGTCCTAAACTATATTTTTCTTTTACCAAAAATACTCATAGTTCATGGCTTATAGTGATGAGTTTTGGTTGTTGGCTCTTTTCGCATCGAACTAGATCCAAACAGACTCAAACCTACCACGATACTTTTTCTTCAATTTTTATGCACTCACACCGTTTCATGTAATCTAAGTCCAGGTTGGCAAGAATCTTCTCAAAAAACCATGAAGGATGATTTTGAGGGCCGAAACTATATTTTTCTTTTGCCAAAAATACTCATTGTTCATGAATTATAGCGATGAGTTTTGGTCGTTGGCTCGTTTCGCATCGAACTAGGTCCAAACAGACTCAAACCTAGCATGATAGCTTTAATCTATTTTTATCACACTCACACCATTTCATGTAATCTAAGTCCAAGTTGGCCGAATCTTCATGAAAAAACATGAAGGATAATTTTCAAGGCCTAAACTATATTTTTTTTTTACCAACATCACTCATAGGTCATGCCTTATAGAGATGAGTTTTGGTCGTTGTCTCATTTCGCATCGAACTAGGTCCAAACAGACTCAAACCTAGCACGATAGTTTTTCTTCAATTTTTATCACACTCACACCGTTACACATAATCTAACTCCGAGTTGGCAAGAATCTTCTTGAAAAAACATGAAAAATGATTTTGAGGGCTTAAACTATATTTTTCTTTTACCAAAAACACTCATAGTACATGGCTTACGAGTGATGAGTTTTGGTCGTTGGCTCGTTTCACATCGAACTAGGTCCAAACAGCTAAAACCTAGCATGATAGCTTTTAATATATTTTTATCAAACTCACACCATTTTGATGTAATCTAAGTCCGAGTTGGCTGAATATTCTTGAAAAAACATCAATGATAATTTTCAAGGCCTAAACTATATTTTTTTTTTACCAAAATCACTCATAGGTCATGGCTTATAGAGATGAGTTTTGGTCGTTAGCTCATTTCGCATCGAACTAGATCCAAATAGCTCAAACCTAGCACGATAGGTTTTCTTTAATTTTTATCGCACTCACACCGTTCCACGTAATCTAAGTCCAGTTGGCAAGAATCTTCTAGAAAAACCATGAATGATGATTTTGAGGGCCTAAAGTATATCTTTTTTTTACCAAAAACACTCATAGTTCATGGCTTATAGTGATGAGTTTTGGTCATTGACTCGTTTCGCATCGAACTAGGTGCAAACAACTCAAACCTAGCATGATAGTTTTTCTTCAATTTTTATCGCGATCACACCGTTTAACGTAATCTAAGTCCAAGTTGGCCCAAATCTTCTTGAAAAACCCCGAAGGATAATTTTGAGGCCCTAAACTATTTTTTTTACCGAAACACTCATAGTTCATGGCTTAAAGCGATGAGTTTTGGTCGTTGGCTCGTTTCGTATAGAACTAGGTCCAAACGAGCTCAAACCTAGCATGATAGCTTTTAATATATTTTTATCAAACTCACACCATTTTGATGTAATCTAAGTCCGAGTTGGCAGAATATTCTTGAAAAAACATCAATGATAATTTTCAAGGCCTAAACTATATTTTTTTTTACCAAAATCACTCATAGGTCATGGCTTATAGAGATGAGTTTTGGTCGTTAGCTCATTTCGCATCGAACTAGATCCAAATAGCTCAAACCTAGCACGATAGGTTTTCTTTAATTTTTATCGCACTCACACCGTTCCACGTAATCTAAGTCCAAGTTGGCAAGAATCTTCTAGAAAAACCATGAATGATGATTTTGAGGGCCTAAACTATATCTTTTTTTTACCAAAAACACTCATAGTTCATGGCTTATAGTGATGAGTTTTGGTCATTGACTCGTTTCGCATCGAACTAGGTGCAAACAACTCAAACCTAGCATGATAGTTTTTCTTCAATTTTTATCGCGCTCACACCGTTTAACGTAATCTAAGTCCAGTTGGCCCGAATCTTCTTGAAAAACCCCGAAGGATAATTTTGAGGCCCTAAACTATTTTTTTTACCGAAACACTCATAGTTCATGGCGTAGAGCGATGAGTTTTGGTCGTTGGCTCGTTTCGTATAGAACTAGGTCCAAACTGACTCAAACCTAGCATGATAGCTTTTAATATATTTTTATCACACTCACACCATTTTGATGTAATCTAAGTCCAAGTTGGCCGAATATTCTTGAAAAAACATCAATGATAATTTTCGGGGCCTAAACTATATTTTTTTTACCAAAATCACTCATAGGTCATGGCTTATAGAGATGAGTTTTGGTCATTAGCTCATTTCGTATCGAACTAGATCCAAATAGCTCAAACCTAGCACGATAGTTTTTCTTTAATTTTTATCGCACTCACACCGTTCCACGTAATCTAAGTCCAGGTTGGCAAGAATCTTCTAGAAAAACCATGAATGATGATTTTGAGGGCCTAAACTATATCTTTTTTTTACCAAAAACACTCATAGTTCATGGCTTATAGTGATGAGTTTTGTCATTGACTCGTTTCGCATCGAACTAGGTGCAAACAACTCAAACCTAGCATGATAGTTTTTCTTCAATTTTTATCGCGCTCACACCGTTTCACGTAATCTAAGTCCATTTGGCCCGAATCTTCTTGAAAAACCCCGAAGGATAATTTTGAGGGTCTAAACTATTTTTTTTTACCAAAAACACTCATAGTTCATGGCTTATAGTGATGAGTTTTTGTCGTTGGCTCGTTTCGTATCGAACTAGGTCCAAACAGACTCAAACCTAGCATGATAGTTTTTCTTCAATTTTTATCGCACTCACACCGTTCTACATAATTGAAGTCTAGTTGGCAAGAATCTTCTCGAAAAACCATGAATGATGATTTTGAGGGCCTAAACTATATTTTTCTTTTACCAAAAATACTCATAGTTCATGGCTTATAGTGATGAGTTTTGGTCGTTGGCTCCTTACGCATCGAACTAGGTCCAAACGACTCAAACCTAGCACGATAGCTTTTCTTCCATTTTTATGCACTCACACCGTTCCACGTAATCTAAGTCCAGTTGGCAAGAATCTTCTTAAAAAACCATGAAGGATGATTTTGAGGGCCTAAACTATATTTTTCTTTTGCCAAAAATACTCATAGTTCATGAGTTATAGCGATGAGTTTTGGTCGTTTGCTCATTTCGCATCGAACTAGGTCCAAACGACTCAAACCTAGCATGATAGCTTTTAATCTATTTTTATCACACTCACACCATTTCATGTAATCTAAGTCCAGTTAGCTGAATCTTCATGAAAAAACATGAAGGATAATTTTCGGGGCCTAAACTATATTTTTTTTTACCAAAATCACTCATAGGTCATGCCTTATAGAGATGAGTTTTGGTCGTTGTCTCATTTCACGTCGAACTAGGTCCAAACGACTCAAACCTAGCACGATAGTTTTTCTTCAATTTTTATCACACTCACACCGTTCCATATAATCTAAGTTCGGTTGGCAAGAATCTTCTTGAAAAACCATGAAGGATGATTTTGAGGGCTTAAACTATATCTTTTTTTTTACCAAAAACACTCATAGTTCATGGCTTATAGTGATGACTTTTGGTCATTGACTCGTTTCGCATCGAACTAGGTGCAAACAACTCAAACCTAGCACGATAGTTTTTCTTCTATTTTTATCGCACTCACATCGTTCCACGTAATCTAATTCCAATTGGCAAGAATCTTCTCGAAAAACCATGAAGGATGATTTTGAGGGCCTAAACTATATTTTTCTTTTACCAAAAACACTCATAGTTCAAGGCCTTTGGTGATGAGTTTTGTTCGTTGACTCGTTTCGCATCGAACTAGGTCCAAACAGACTCAAACCTAGCATGATAGTTTTTCTTCAATTTTTATCGCGCCGACACCGTTTCACGTAATCCAAGTCTAGTTGGCCCCAATCTTCTTGAAAAACCATGAAGGATAATTTTGAGGGCCTACACTATATTTTTCTTTACCAAAAACACTCATAGGTCATGGCTTATAAAGATGAGTTTTGGTCGTTAGCTCATTTCGCATCGAACTAGATCCAAATAGCTCAAACCTAGCACAATAGTTTTTCTTTAATTTTTATCACACTCACACCGTTCCACGTAATCTAAGTCCAAGTTGGCAAGAATCTTATTGAAAAACCATGAATGATTATTTTGAGGGCCTAAACTATATCTTTTTTTTAACCAAAAACACTCATAGTTCATGGCATATAGTGATGAGTTTTGGTCATTGACTCGTTTCGCATCGAACTAGGTGCAAACAACTCAAACTAGAATGATAGTTTTTCTTCAATTTTTATCAAACTCACACCGTTCCACGTAATCTAATTCCGAGTTGGCAAGAATCTTCTCGAAAAACCATGAAGGATGATTTTGAGGGCCTAAACTATATTTTTCTTTTGCCAAAAATACTCATAGTTCATGACTTATAACGATGAGTTTTGGTCGTTGGCTCATTTCGCATCGAACTAGGTCCAAACAGACTCAAACCTAGTATGATAGCTTTTAATCTATTTTTATCACACTCACACTATTTCATGTAATCTAAGTTCGGTTGGCCAAAATCTTCTTGAAAAAACATGAAGGATAATTTTGAGCGCCTCAACTATATTTTTTTCTTACCTAAAACACTCATAGTTCATGGCTTATAGTGATGAGTTTTGGTCGTTGACTTGTTTCGCATCGAACTAGGTACAAACAGACTCAAACCTAGCATGATAGCTTTTAATCTATTTTTATCACACTCACACCATTTCATGTAATCTAAGTCCAGTTGGCCAAAATCTTCATGAAAAAGCATGAAGGATAATTTTCGGGCCTAAAGTATATTTTTTTTTACCAAAATCACTCATAGGTCATGCCTTATAGAGATGAGTTTTGGTCGTTGTCTCATTTCGCATCGAACTAGGTCCAAACGAGCTCAAACCTAGCACGATAGTTTTTCTTCAATTTTTATCGCGCTCACACCGTTCCACGTAATCTAAGTCCAGTTGGCAAGAATCTTCTCCAAAAACCATGAAGGATGATTTTGAGGGCCTAAACTATATTTTTCTTTTGCCAAAAATACTCGTAGTTCATGACGTATAGCGATAGTTTTGGTCGTCGGCTCGTTTTGCATGGAACTAGGTCCAAACAGAGTGCAAACCTAGCATGATAGCTTTTAATCTATTTTTATCACACTCACACCACTTCATGTAATCTAAGTCCGAGTTGGCCCCAATCTTCTTGAAAAACCATGAAGGATAATTTTGAGGGTCTAAACTATATTTTTCTTTACCAAAAACACTCATAGGTCATGGCTTATAGAGATGAGTTTTGGTCGTTAGCTCATTTCGCTTCGAACTAGATCCAAACAGACTCAAACCTAGCACGATAGTTTTTCTTTAATTTTTATCGCACACACAACGTTCCACGTAATCTAAGTCCGAGTTGGCAAGAATCTTATTGAAAAACCATGAATGATGATTTTGAGGGCCTAAACTATATCTTTTTTTTACCAAAAACACTCATAGTTCATGGCATATAGTGATGAGTTTTGGTCATTGACTCGTTTCGCATCGAACTAGGTGCAAACAACTCAAACTAGGATGATAGTTTTTCTTCAATTTTTATCGCACTCACACCGTTCCACGTAATCTAATTCCAGTTGGCAAGAATCTTCTCGAAAAACCATGAAGGATGATTTTGAGGGCCTAAACTATATTTTTCTTTTGCCAAAAATACTCATAGTTCATGACTTATAGCGATGAGTTTTGGTCGTTGGCTCGATTCGCATCGAACTAGGTCCAAACAACTCAAACCTAGTATGATAGCTTTTAATCTATTTTTATCACACTCACACCATTTCATGTAATCTAAGTCCGAGTTAGCCGAATCTTCATGAAAAACATGAAGGATAAATTTGAGGGCCTTAACTATATATTTTTTTTTTTTTTACCTAAAACACTCATAGTTCATGGCTTATAGTGATGCGTTTTGGTCGTTAACTTGTTTCGCATCGAACTAGGTACAAACAGACTCAAACCTAGCATGATAGCTTTTAATCTATTTCTATCACATTCACACCATTTCGGGTAATCTATGTCAAGTTGGCCGAATCTTCTTGAAAAAACATGAAGGATAATTTTCAAGGCCTAAACTATATTTTTATTTTACCAAAAACACTCATAGTTCATGGCTTATAGTGATGAGTTTTGGTCGTTGACTTGTTTCGCATCGAACTAGGTCCAAACAGCTCAAACCTAGCACGATAGTTTTTATTCAATTTTTCTCGCACTCACACCGTTCCACGTAACGTAAGTCCAGGTTGGCAAGAATCTTTTTGAAAAACCATGAAGGATGATTTTGAGGGCTTAAACTATATTTTTCTCTTACCAAAAACACTTATAGTTCAAGGCTTATAGTGATGAGTTTTGGTCGTTGACTCGTTTCGTATCGAACTAGGTCAAAACAACTGAAACCTAGCACGATAGTTTTTCTCCAAATTTTATCGCGCTCACACCGTTTCACTTAATCTAAGTCCAGTTGGCCCGAATCTTCTTTAAAAACCATGAAGGATAATTTTGAGGGCCTAAACTATATTTTTCTTTAACAAAAACACTCATAGTTCATGGCTTATAGCGATGAGTTTTGGTCGTTGGCTTGTTTCCTATCGAACTAGGTCTAAGCAGCTCAAACCTAGCGCGATAGTTTTTCTTCAATTTTTATCGCACTCACGCCGTTCCACGTAATCTAAGTCTAGTTGGCAAGAATCTTCTCGAAAAGTCATGAAGGATGATTTTGAGGGCCTAAACTATATTTTTCTTTTGCCAAAAATACCCATAGTTCATGGCTTATAGTGATGAATTTTGGTCGTTGACTCGTTTTGCATCGAACTAGGTCCAAATAGCTCAAACCTAGCATGATAGCTTGTAATTTATTTTTATCACACTCACACCATTTCATGTAATCTAAGTCCAGTTAGCGGAATCTTCTTGAAAAAACACGAAGGATAATATTCGGGGCCTAAACTATATTTTTTTTACCAAAAACACATAGTTCATGGCTTACGGTGATGAATTTAGGTCGTTGGCTCGTTTCGTACCAAACTAGGTCCAAACGAGCTCAAACCTAGCATGATAGCTTTTAATCTATTTTTATCACACTCACACCATTTCATGTAATCTAAGTCCAGTTAGCCGAATCTTCTTGAAAGAACATGAAGGATAATTTTGAGGGCCTCAACTATATATTTTTTTTTTACCTAAAACACTCATAGTTCATGCCTTATAGTGATGAGTTTTGGTCGTTGACTTGTTTCGCATCGAACTATGTACAAACAGACTCAAACCTAGCATGATAGCTTTTAATCTATTTTTATCACACTCACACCATTTCATGTAATCTAAGTCCGAGTTGGCGGAATCTTCATGAAAAAACATGAAGGATAATTTTCGGGGCCTAAACTATATTTTTTTTTACCAAAATCACTCATAGGTCATGCCTTAGAGAGATGAGTTTTGGTCGATGTCTCATTTCACATCGAACTAGGTCCAAACAGACTCAAACCTAGCACGATAGTTTTTCTTTAATTTTTATCGCACTCACACCGTTCCACGTAATCTAAGTCCGAGTTGGCAAGAATCTTCTTGAAAAACCATGAAGGCTGATTTGGAGTGCCTAAACTATATTTTTCTTTTATGAAAAATGCTCATAGTTCATGGCTTATAGCTATGAGTTTTGGTCGTTAGCTCATTTCGTATCGAACTAGGTCCAAACAGACTTCAAACCTAGAAAGATATTTTTTCTTCAATTTTTATCACACTCACACCGTTCCACGTAGTCTAAGACCAGCTTGGCAAGAATCTTCTTGAAAAACCATGAAGGATGATTTTGAGGGCCTAAACTATATTCTTCTTTTACCAAAAACACTCATAGTTCATGGCTTATAGTGAAGAGTTTTGGTTGTTGGCTCATTTCGCATCGAACTAGGTCCAAACAGTTCAAACCTACCATGATAGCTTTTAATCTATTTTTATCACACTCATACCATTTCATGTAATCTAAGTCCAGTTGGCTAGAATTTTCTTGAAAAAACATCAAGGATAATTTTGAAGGCCTAAACTATATTTTTTTTTACCAAAATCACTCATAGGTCATGGCTTATAGCGATGAGCTTTGGTCGTCGGCTCGTTTTGCATCGAACTAGGTCCAACCAGCTCAAACCTAGCATGATAGTTCTTCTTAAATTTTTATCGCACTCACACCGTTCCACGTAATCTAAGTCCAGTTGGCAAGAATCTTCTCCAAAAACCATGAAGGATGATTTTGAGGGCCTAAACTATATTTTTCTTTTGCCAAAAATACTCATAGTTCATGACGTATAGCGATAGTTTTGGTCGTCGGCTCGTTTTGCATGGAACTAGGTCCAAACAAGTGCAAACCTAGCATGATAGCTTTTAATCTATTTTTATCACACTCACACCACTTCATGTAATCTAAGTCCGAGTTGGCCCCAATCTTCTTGAGAAACCATGAAGGATAATTTTGAGGGTCTAAACTATATTTTTCTTTACCAAAAACACTCATAGGTCATGGCTTATAGAGATGAGTTTTGGTCGTTAGCTCATTTCGCTTCGAACTAGATCCAAACAGACTCAAACCTAGCACGATAGTTTTTCTTCAATTTTTATCGCGCTCACACCGTTCCACGTAATCTAAGTCCAAGTTGGCAAGAATCTTCTCGAAAAACCATGAAGGATGATTTTGACGGCATAAACTATATTTTTCTTTTACCAAAAATACTCATAATTCATGGCTTATTGCGATGAGTTTTGGTCGTCGGCTTGTTTTGCTTGGAACTTGGTCCAAACAGACTCAAACCTAGCATGATAGCTTTTAATCTATTTTTATCACACCCACACCATTTCATGTAATCTAAGTCCGAGTTGGCAAGAATCTTCTTGAAAAACCATCAAGGATGATTTTGAAGGCCTAAACTATATTTTTCTTTCACCGAAAAAACTCATAGTTCATGGCTTATAGTAATGAGTTTTGGTCGTTGACTCCTTTCGCATCGAACTACGTCCAAACAGACTCAAACCTAGCACGATAGTTTTTCTTCAATTTTTATCGCGCTCACACCGTTTCATGTAATCTAAGTCCAAGTGGGCCATAATCTTCTTGAAAAACCATGAAGGATAATTTTGAGGGCCTAAACTATATTTTTCTTTACAAAAAACACTCATAGTTCATGGCTTATAGCGATGAGTTTTGGTCGTTGGCTCGTTTCGTATTGAACTAGGTCCAAACGAGCTCAAACCTAGCACGATAGTTTTTCTTCAACTTTTATCGCACTCACACCATTCCACGTAATCTAAGTCCAGGTTGGCAAGAATCTTTTCGAAAAACCATGGATGATGATTTTGAGGGCCTAAACTATATTTTTCTTTTGCCAAAAATACTAATAGTTCATGACTTATAGCGATGAGTTTTGGTCATTGGCTCGTTTCGCATCGAACTATGTCCAAACGACTCAAACCTAGCGAGATGACTTTTAATCTTTTTTTTCACACTCACACCATTTCATGTAATCTAAGCCCAGTTGGCCAGAATCTTCTTGAAAAAACATGAAGGATAATTTTCGGGGCCTAAGCTATATTTTTCTTTCACCAAAAACACTAATAGTTCATGGCTTATAGTGATGAGTTTTGGTCGTTGACTTGTTTCACATCAAACTAGGTCCAAACAGACTCAAACAAAGCACGATAGTTTTTCTTCAATTTTTATCGCGCTCACACCGTTTCACGTAATCTAAGTCCAGTGGGCCATAATCTTCTTGAAAAACCATGAAGGATAATTTTGAGGGCCTAAACTATATTTTTCTTTATAAAAAACACTCATAGTTCATGGCTTATAGCGATGAGTTTTGGTCATTGGCTCGTTTCGTATCGAACTAGGTCCAAACAGCTCCGCCTAGCACGATAGTTTTTCTTCAATTTTTATCGCACTCACACCGTTCCACGTAATCTAAGTCCAAGCTTGGGAAGAATCTTCTTGAAAAACCATGAAGGATGATTTTGAGGTCCTAAACTATATTTTTCTTTTACCAAAAAGACTCATAGTTCATGGCTTATAGCAATGCGTTTTGGTCGTTGGCTCCTTTCGCATCGAACTAGGTCCAAACAGACTCAAACCTAGCATGAGAGCTTTTAATCTGTTTTTATCACACTCAAACCATTTCATGTAATCTAAGTCTAGTTGGCAAGAATCTTCTTGAAAAACCATCAAGGATGATTTTGAAGGCCTAAACTATATTTTTCTTTCACCGAAAAAACTCATAGTTCATGGCTTATAGTAATGAGTTTTGGTCGTTGACTCCTTTCGCATCGAACTACGTCCAAACAGCTCAAACCTAGCACGATAGTTTTTCTTCAATTTTTATCGCGCTCACACCGTTTCATGTAATCTAAGTCCAGTGGGCCATAATCTTCTTGAAAAACCATGAAGGATAATTTTGAGGGCCTAAACTATATTTTTCTTTACAAAAAACACTCATAGTTCATGGCTTATAGCGATGAGTTTTGGTCGTTGGCTCGTTTCGTATTGAACTAAGTCCAAACAGACTCAAACCTAGCACGATTGTTTTTCTTCAACTTTTATCGCACTCACACCATTCCACGTAATCTAAGTCCAAGTTGGCAAGAATCTTTTCGAAAAACCATGGATGATGATTTTGAGGGCCTAAACTATATTTTTCTTTTGCCAAAAATACTAATAGTTCATGACTTATAGCGATGAGTTTTGGTCATTGGCTCGTTTCGCATCGAACTATGTCCAAACAGACTCAAACCTAGCAGACTGACTTTTAATCTTTTTTTTCACACTCACACCATTTCATGTAATCTAAGCCCAGCTTGGCTAGAATCTTCTTGAAAAAACATGAAGGATAATTTTCGGGGCCTAAGCTATATTTTTCTTTTACCAAAAACACTAATAGTTCATGGCTTATAGTGATGAGTTTTGGTCGTTGACTTGTTTCACATCAAACTAGGTCCAAACGACTCAAACAAAGCACGATAGTTTTTCTTCAATTTTTATCGCGCTCACACTCGTTTCACGTAATCTAAGTCCAGTGGGCCATAATCTTCTTGAAAAACCATGAAGGATAATTTTGAGGGCCTAAACTATATTTTTCTTTATAAAAAACACTCCTAGTTCATGGCTTATAGCGATGAGTTTTGGTCATTGGCTCGTTTCGTATCGAACTAGGTCCAAACAGCCTCCGCCTAGCACGATAGTTTTTCTTCAATTTTTATCGCACTCACACCGTTCCACGTAATCTAAGTCCAGTTGGGAAGAATCTTCTTGAAAAACCATGAAGGATAATTTTGAGGTCCTAAACTATATTTTTCTTTTACCAAAAAGACTCATAGTTGATGGCTTATAGCAATGCGTTTTGGTCGTTGGCTCCTTTCGCATCGAACTAGGTCCAAACAGACTCAAACCTAGCATGAGAGCTTTTAATCTGTTTTTATCACACTCAAACCATTTCATGTAATCTAAGTCCAAGTTGGCAAGAATCTTCTTAAAAAACCATCAAGGATGATTTTGAGGGCCTAAACTATATTTCTCTTTCACCAAAAACACTCATAGTTCATGGCTTATAGTGATGACTTTTGCTTGTTGACTCCTATCGCATCGAACTAGGTCAAAACAGACTCAAACCTAGCACGATAGCTTTTCTTCAATTTTTATCACGCTCACACCATTTCATGTAATGTAAGTCCAGTTGGCCCGAATCGTCTAGAAAAACGATGAAAGATAATTTTGAGGGCCCAAACTATGTTTTTTTTATCAAAAATACTCATAGTTCATGTCTTATAACGATGATTTTTGGTCGTTGGCTCGTTTCGCATCGAACTAGGTCCAAACAGACTCAAACCTAGCATGATAGTTTTTCTTTAACTTTTATCACACTCACACCGTTCCACGTAATCTAAGACCAGTTGGTAAGAATCTTCTCGAAAAACCATGAAGGATGATTTTGAGGGCCTAAACTATATTTTTTTTTGCCAAAAATACTCATAGTTCATGACTTATAACGATGAGTTTTGGTCGTTGGCTCATTTCGCATCAAACTAGGTCCAAACAGACTCAAACCTAGCATGATAGCTTTTGAACTATTTTTATCACACTCACACCATTTCATGTAATCTAAGTTCAATTGGCCGAATCTTCATGAAAAAACATGTAGGATAATTTTCGTGGCCTAAACTATATTTTTTTTTACCAAAATCACTCATAGGTCATGCCTTATAAAGATGAGTTTTGGTCGTTGTCTCATTTCGCATCGAACTAGATCCAAACAGACTCAAACCTAGCACGATAGTTTTTCTTCAATTTTTATCACACTCCCACCGTTACACGTAATCTAAGTCCAGGTTGGCAAGAATCTTCTTGAAAAACCATGAAGGATGATTTTGAGGGCTTAAACTATATTTTTCTTTTACCAAAAACACTCATAAATCATGGCTTTTGGTGATGAGTTTTGTTCGTTGGCTCGTTTCGCATCGAACTAGGTCCAAACAGACTCCAACCTAGAATGATAGCTTTTAATATATTTGTATCACACTCACACCATTTTGATGTAATCTAAGTCCAATTGGCCGAATATTCTTGAAAAAACATCAATGATAATTTCGTGGCCTAAACTATATTTTTTTTTACCAAAATCACTCATAGGTCATGGCTTATAGAGATGAGTTTTGGTCGTTAGCTCATTTCGCATCGAACTAGATCCAAACAGACTCAAACCTAGCACGATAGTTTTTCTTTAATTTTTATCGCACTCACACCGTTTCACGTAATCTAAGTCCAATCGGCAAGAATCTTCTAGAAAAACCATGAATGATGATTTTGAGGGCCTAAACTATATCTTTTTTTTACCAAAAACACTCATAGTTCATGGCATATAGTGATGAGTTTTGGTCATGGACTCGTTTCGCATCGAACTAGGTGCAAACAACTCAAACCTAGCATGATAGTTTTTCTTCAATTTTTATCTCGCTCACACCATTTCACGTAATTTAAGTCCAGCTTGGCCCGAATCTTCTTGAAAAACCCCGAAGGATAATTTTGAGGCCCTAAACTATTTTTTTTACCGAAACACTCATAGTTCATGGCTTATAGCGATGAGTTTTGGTCGTTGGCTCGTTTCGTATAGAACTAGGTCCAAACAGACTCAAACCTAGCATGATAGTTTTTCTTCAATTTTTATTGCACTCACAACATTCTACATAATCTAAGTCCAAGTTGGCAAGAATTTTCTCG
The DNA here is from genome assembly GCA_963924115.1 of Dovyalis caffra. NCBI lineage: Eukaryota > Viridiplantae > Streptophyta > Magnoliopsida > Malpighiales > Salicaceae > Dovyalis > Dovyalis caffra. The sequence continues at coordinate 709,056 of CAWUPB010001200.1, read as the reverse complement.
AAAAACCATGAAGGATGATTTTGAGGTCCTAAACTATATTTTTCTTTTACCAAAAATACTCATAGTTCATGGCTTATAGTGATGAGTTTTGGTTGTTGGCTCTTTTCGCATCGAACTAGATCCAAACAGACTCAAACCTACCACGATACTTTTTCTTCAATTTTTATGCACTCACACCGTTTCATGTAATCTAAGTCCAAGTTGGCAAGAATCTTCTCAAAAAACCATGAAGGATGATTTTGAGGGCCGAAACTATATTTTTCTTTTGCCAAAAATACTCATTGTTCATGAATTATAGCGATGAGTTTTGGTCGTTGGCTCGTTTCGCATCGAACTAGGTCCAAACAGACTCAAACCTAGCATGATAGCTTTAATCTATTTTTATCACACTCACACCATTTCATGTAATCTAAGTCCAGTTAGCCGAATCTTCATGAAAAAACATGAAGGATAATTTTCAAGGCCTAAACTATATTTTTTTTTTACCAACATCACTCATAGGTCATGCCTTATAGAGATGAGTTTTGGTCGTTGTCTCATTTCGCATCGAACTAGGTCCAAACAGACTCAAACCTAGCACGATAGTTTTTCTTCAATTTTTATCACACTCACACCGTTACACGTAATCTAACTCCAGTTGGCAAGAATCTTCTTGAAAAAACATGAAAAATGATTTTGAGGGCTTAAACTATATTTTTCTTTTACCAAAAACACTCATAGTACATGGCTTACAGGTGATGAGTTTTGGTCGTTGGCTCGTTTCACATCGAACTAGGTCCAAACAGACTCAAACCTAGCATGATAGCTTTTAATATATTTTTATCAAACTCACACCATTTTGATGTAATCTAAGTCCAGATTGGCTGAATATTCTTGAAAAAACATCAATGATAATTTTCAAGGCCTAAACTATATTTTTTTTTACCAAAATCACTCATAGGTCATGGCTTATAGAGATGAGTTTTGGTCGTTAGCTCATTTCGCATCGAACTAGATCCAAATAGCTCAAACCTAGCACGATAGGTTTTCTTTAATTTTTATCGCACTCACACCGTTCCACGTAATCTAAGTCCAGCTTGGCAAGAATCTTCTAGAAAAACCATGAATGATGATTTTGAGGGCCTAAAGTATATCTTTTTTTTACCAAAAACACTCATAGTTCATGGCTTATAGTGATGAGTTTTGGTCATTGACTCGTTTCGCATCGAACTAGGTGCAAACAACTCAAACCTAGCATGATAGTTTTTCTTCAATTTTTATCGCGCTCACACCGTTTAACGTAATCTAAGTCCGAGTTGGCCCAAATCTTCTTGAAAAACCCCGAAGGATAATTTTGAGGCCCTAAACTATTTTTTTTTACCGAAACACTCATAGTTCATGGCTTAGAGCGATGAGTTTTGGTCGTTGGCTCGTTTCGTATAGAACTAGGTCCAAACAGACTCAAACCTAGCATGATAGCTTTTAATATATTTTTATCAAACTCACACCATTTTGATGTAATCTAAGTCCAAGTTGGCAGAATATTCTTGAAAAAACATCAATGATAATTTTCAAGGCCTAAACTATATTTTTTTTTACCAAAATCACTCATAGGTCATGGCTTATAGAGATGCGTTTTGGTCGTTAGCTCATTTCGCATCGAACTAGATCCAAATAGCTCAAACCTAGCACGATAGGTTTTCTTTAATTTTTATCGCACTCACACCGTTCCACGTAATCTAAGTCCAGTTGGCAAGAATCTTCTAGAAAAACCATGAATGATGATTTTGAGGGCCTAAACTATATCTTTTTTTTACCAAAAACACTCATAGTTCATGGCTTATAGTGATGAGTTTTGGTCATTGACTCGTTTCGCATCGAACTAGGTGCAAACAACTCAAACCTAGCATGATAGTTTTTCTTCAATTTTTATCGCGCTCACACCGTTTAACGTAATCTAAGTCCAGTTGGCCCGAATCTTCTTGAAAAACCCCGAAGGATAATTTTGAGGCCCTAAACTATTTTTTTTACCGAAACACTCATAGTTCATGGCGTAGAGCGATGAGTTTTGGTCGTTGGCTCGTTTCGTATAGAACTAGGTCCAAACAGACTCAAACCTAGCATGATAGCTTTTAATATATTTTTATCACACTCACACCATTTTGATGTAATCTAAGTCCAAGTTGGCCGAATATTCTTGAAAAAACATCAATGATAATTTTCGTGGCCTAAACTATATTTTTTTTACCAAAATCACTCATAGGTCATGGCTTATAGAGATGAGTTTTGGTCATTAGCTCATTTCGTATCGAACTAGATCCAAATAGCTCAAACCTAGCACGATAGTTTTTCTTTAATTTTTATCGCACTCACACCGTTCCACGTAATCTAAGTCCAGGTTGGCAAGAATCTTCTAGAAAAACCATGAATGATGATTTTGAGGGCCTAAACTATATCTTTTTTTTACCAAAAACACTCATAGTTCATGGCTTATAGTGATGAGTTTTGTCATTGACTCGTTTCGCATCGAACTAGGTGCAAACAACTCAAACCTAGCATGATAGTTTTTCTTCAATTTTTATCGCGCTCACACCGTTTCACGTAATCTAAGTCCATTTGGCCCGAATCTTCTTGAAAAACCCCGAAGGATAATTTTGAGGGTCTAAACTATTTTTTTTTTACCAAAAACACTCATAGTTCATGGCTTATAGTGATGAGTTTTTGTCGTTGGCTCGTTTCGTATCGAACTAGGTCCAAACAGACTCAAACCTAGCATGATAGTTTTTCTTCAATTTTTATCGCACTCACACCGTTCTACATAATTGAAGTCTAGTTGGCAAGAATCTTCTCGAAAAACCATGAATGATGATTTTGAGGGCCTAAACTATATTTTTCTTTTACCAAAAATACTCATAGTTCATGGCTTATAGTGATGAGTTTTGGTCGTTGGCTCCTTACGCATCGAACTAGGTCCAAACGACTCAAACCTAGCACGATAGCTTTTCTTCCATTTTTATGCACTCACACCGTTCCACGTAATCTAAGTCCAGTTGGCAAGAATCTTCTTAAAAAACCATGAAGGATGATTTTGAGGGCCTAAACTATATTTTTCTTTTGCCAAAAATACTCATAGTTCATGAGTTATAGCGATGAGTTTTGGTCGTTTGCTCATTTCGCATCGAACTAGGTCCAAACGACTCAAACCTAGCATGATAGCTTTTAATCTATTTTTATCACACTCACACCATTTCATGTAATCTAAGTCCAGTTAGCTGAATCTTCATGAAAAAACATGAAGGATAATTTTCGTGGCCTAAACTATATTTTTTTTTACCAAAATCACTCATAGGTCATGCCTTATAGAGATGAGTTTTGGTCGTTGTCTCATTTCACGTCGAACTAGGTCCAAACGACTCAAACCTAGCACGATAGTTTTTCTTCAATTTTTATCACACTCACACCGTTCCATATAATCTAAGTTCGAGTTGGCAAGAATCTTCTTGAAAAACCATGAAGGATGATTTTGAGGGCTTAAACTATATCTTTTTTTTTACCAAAAACACTCATAGTTCATGGCTTATAGTGATGACTTTTGGTCATTGACTCGTTTCGCATCGAACTAGGTGCAAACAACTCAAACCTAGCACGATAGTTTTTCTTCTATTTTTATCGCACTCACATCGTTCCACGTAATCTAATTCCAATTGGCAAGAATCTTCTCGAAAAACCATGAAGGATGATTTTGAGGGCCTAAACTATATTTTTCTTTTACCAAAAACACTCATAGTTCAAGGCCTTTGGTGATGAGTTTTGTTCGTTGACTCGTTTCGCATCGAACTAGGTCCAAACAGACTCAAACCTAGCATGATAGTTTTTCTTCAATTTTTATCGCGCCGACACCGTTTCACGTAATCCAAGTCTAGTTGGCCCCAATCTTCTTGAAAAACCATGAAGGATAATTTTGAGGGCCTACACTATATTTTTCTTTACCAAAAACACTCATAGGTCATGGCTTATAAAGATGAGTTTTGGTCGTTAGCTCATTTCGCATCGAACTAGATCCAAATAGCTCAAACCTAGCACAATAGTTTTTCTTTAATTTTTATCACACTCACACCGTTCCACGTAATCTAAGTCCAAGTTGGCAAGAATCTTATTGAAAAACCATGAATGATTATTTTGAGGCCCTAAACTATATCTTTTTTTTAACCAAAAACACTCATAGTTCATGGCATATAGTGATGAGTTTTGGTCATTGACTCGTTTCGCATCGAACTAGGTGCAAACAACTCAAACTAGAATGATAGTTTTTCTTCAATTTTTATCAAACTCACACCGTTCCACGTAATCTAATTCCGAGTTGGCAAGAATCTTCTCGAAAAACCATGAAGGATGATTTTGAGGGCCTAAACTATATTTTTCTTTTGCCAAAAATACTCATAGTTCATGACTTATAACGATGAGTTTTGGTCGTTGGCTCATTTCGCATCGAACTAGGTCCAAACAGACTCAAACCTAGTATGATAGCTTTTAATCTATTTTTATCACACTCACACTATTTCATGTAATCTAAGTTCGGTTGGCCAAAATCTTCTTGAAAAAACATGAAGGATAATTTTGAGCGCCTCAACTATATTTTTTTCTTACCTAAAACACTCATAGTTCATGGCTTATAGTGATGAGTTTTGGTCGTTGACTTGTTTCGCATCGAACTAGGTACAAACAGACTCAAACCTAGCATGATAGCTTTTAATCTATTTTTATCACACTCACACCATTTCATGTAATCTAAGTCCAGTTGGCCAAAATCTTCATGAAAAAGCATGAAGGATAATTTTCGAGCCTAAAGTATATTTTTTTTACCAAAATCACTCATAGGTCATGCCTTATAGAGATGAGTTTTGGTCGTTGTCTCATTTCGCATCGAACTAGGTCCAAACGACTCAAACCTAGCACGATAGTTTTTCTTCAATTTTTATCGCGCTCACACCGTTCCACGTAATCTAAGTCCAGCTTGGCAAGAATCTTCTCCAAAAACCATGAAGGATGATTTTGAGGGCCTAAACTATATTTTTCTTTTGCCAAAAATACTCGTAGTTCATGACGTATAGCGATAGTTTTGGTCGTCGGCTCGTTTTGCATGGAACTAGGTCCAAACAAGTGCAAACCTAGCATGATAGCTTTTAATCTATTTTTATCACACTCACACCACTTCATGTAATCTAAGTCCAGTTGGCCCCAATCTTCTTGAAAAACCATGAAGGATAATTTTGAGGGTCTAAACTATATTTTTCTTTACCAAAAACACTCATAGGTCATGGCTTATAGAGATGAGTTTTGGTCGTTAGCTCATTTCGCTTCGAACTAGATCCAAACAGACTCAAACCTAGCACGATAGTTTTTCTTTAATTTTTATCGCACACACAACGTTCCACGTAATCTAAGTCCAAGTTGGCAAGAATCTTATTGAAAAACCATGAATGATGATTTTGAGGGCCTAAACTATATCTTTTTTTACCAAAAACACTCATAGTTCATGGCATATAGTGATGAGTTTTGGTCATTGACTCGTTTCGCATCGAACTAGGTGCAAACAACTCAAACTAGGATGATAGTTTTTCTTCAATTTTTATCGCACTCACACCGTTCCACGTAATCTAATTCCAGCTTGGCAAGAATCTTCTCGAAAAACCATGAAGGATGATTTTGAGGGCCTAAACTATATTTTTCTTTTGCCAAAAATACTCATAGTTCATGACTTATAGCGATGAGTTTTGGTCGTTGGCTCGATTCGCATCGAACTAGGTCCAAACAACTCAAACCTAGTATGATAGCTTTTAATCTATTTTTATCACACTCACACCATTTCATGTAATCTAAGTCCGAGTTAGCTGAATCTTCATGAAAAACATGAAGGATAAATTTGAGGGCCTTAACTATATATATTTTTTTTTTTTACCTAAAACACTCATAGTTCATGGCTTATAGTGATGCGTTTTGGTCGTTAACTTGTTTCGCATCGAACTAGGTACAAACGACTCAAACCTAGCATGATAGCTTTTAATCTATTTCTATCACATTCACACCATTTCGGGTAATCTATGTCAAGTTGGCCGAATCTTCTTGAAAAAACATGAAGGATAATTTTCAAGGCCTAAACTATATTTTTATTTTACCAAAAACACTCATAGTTCATGGCTTATAGTGATGAGTTTTGGTCGTTGACTTGTTTCGCATCGAACTAGGTCCAAACAGACTCAAACCTAGCACGATAGTTTTTATTCAATTTTTCTCGCACTCACACCGTTCCACGTAACGTAAGTCCAGGTTGGCAAGAATCTTTTTGAAAAACCATGAAGGATGATTTTGAGGGCTTAAACTATATTTTTCTCTTACCAAAAACACTTATAGTTCAAGGCTTATAGTGATGAGTTTTGGTCGTTGACTCGTTTCGTATCGAACTAGGTCAAAAGCAATCGAAACCTAGCACGATAGTTTTTCTCCAAATTTTATCGCGCTCACACCGTTTCACTTAATCTAAGTCCAGTTGGCCCGAATCTTCTTTAAAAACCATGAAGGATAATTTTGAGGGCCTAAACTATATTTTTCTTTAACAAAAACACTCATAGTTCATGGCTTATAGCGATGAGTTTTGGTCGTTGGCTTGTTTCCTATCGAACTAGGTCTAAGCGAGCTCAAACCTAGCGCGATAGTTTTTCTTCAATTTTTATCGCACTCACGCCGTTCCACGTAATCTAAGTCTAGTTGGCAAGAATCTTCTCGAAAAGTCATGAAGGATGATTTTGAGGGCCTAAACTATATTTTTCTTTTGCCAAAAATACCCATAGTTCATGGCTTATAGTGATGAATTTTGGTCGTTGACTCGTTTTGCATCGAACTAGGTCCAAATAGCTCAAACCTAGCATGATAGCTTGTAATTTATTTTTATCACACTCACACCATTTCATGTAATCTAAGTCCAAGTTAGCCGAATCTTCTTGAAAAAACACGAAGGATAATATTCAGTGGCCTAAACTATATTTTTTTTTACCAAAAACACATAGTTCATGGCTTACGAGTGATGAATTTAGGTCGTTGGCTCGTTTCGTACCAAACTAGGTCCAAACGAGCTCAAACCTAGCATGATAGCTTTTAATCTATTTTTATCACACTCACACCATTTCATGTAATCTAAGTCCAGTTGGCCGAATCTTCTTGAAAGAACATGAAGGATAATTTTGAGGGCCTCAACTATATATTTTTTTTTACCTAAAACACTCATAGTTCATGCCTTATAGTGATGAGTTTTGGTCGTTGACTTGTTTCGCATCGAACTATGTACAAACAGACTCAAACCTAGCATGATAGCTTTTAATCTATTTTTATCACACTCACACCATTTCATGTAATCTAAGTCCAAGTTAGCTGAATCTTCATGAAAAAACATGAAGGATAATTTTCGGGGCCTAAACTATATTTTTTTTACCAAAATCACTCATAGGTCATGCCTTAGAGAGATGAGTTTTGGTCGATGTCTCATTTCACATCGAACTAGGTCCAAACAGACTCAAACCTAGCACGATAGTTTTTCTTTAATTTTTATCGCACTCACACCGTTCCACGTAATCTAAGTCCAGCTTGGCAAGAATCTTCTTGAAAAACCATGAAGGTCGATTTGGAGTGCCTAAACTATATTTTTCTTTTATGAAAAATGCTCATAGTTCATGGCTTATAGCTATGAGTTTTGGTCGTTAGCTCATTTCGTATCGAACTAGGTCCAAACAAATCTCAAACCTAGAAAGATATTTTTTCTTCAATTTTTATCACACTCACACCGTTCCACGTAGTCTAAGACCAGCTTGGCAAGAATCTTCTTGAAAAACCATGAAGGATGATTTTGAGGGCCTAAACTATATTCTTCTTTTACCAAAAACACTCATAGTTCATGGCTTATAGTGAAGAGTTTTGGTTGTTGGCTCATTTCGCATCGAACTAGGTCCAAACAAGCTCAAACCTACCATGATAGCTTTTAATCTATTTTTATCACACTCATACCATTTCATGTAATCTAAGTCCAGCTTGGCTAGAATTTTCTTGAAAAAACATCAAGGATAATTTTGAAGGCCTAAACTATATTTTTTTTTACCAAAATCACTCATAGGTCATGGCTTATAGCGATGAGCTTTGGTCGTCGGCTCGTTTTGCATCGAACTAGGTCCAACCAGCTCAAACCTAGCATGATAGTTCTTCTTAAATTTTTATCGCACTCACACCGTTCCACGTAATCTAAGTCCAGTTGGCAAGAATCTTCTCCAAAAACCATGAAGGATGATTTTGAGGGCCTAAACTATATTTTTCTTTTGCCAAAAATACTCATAGTTCATGACGTATAGCGATAGTTTTGGTCGTCGGCTCGTTTTGCATGGAACTAGGTCCAAACAAGTGCAAACCTAGCATGATAGCTTTTAATCTATTTTTATCACACTCACACCACTTCATGTAATCTAAGTCCAAGCTTGGCCCCAATCTTCTTGAGAAACCATGAAGGATAATTTTGAGGGTCTAAACTATATTTTTCTTTACCAAAAACACTCATAGGTCATGGCTTATAGAGATGAGTTTTGGTCGTTAGCTCATTTCGCTTCGAACTAGATCCAAACAGACTCAAACCTAGCACGATAGTTTTTCTTCAATTTTTATCGCGCTCACACCGTTCCACGTAATCTAAGTCCAAGTTGGCAAGAATCTTCTCGAAAAACCATGAAGGATGATTTTGACGGCATAAACTATATTTTTCTTTTACCAAAAATACTCATAATTCATGGCTTATTGCGATGAGTTTTGGTCGTCGGCTTGTTTTGCTTGGAACTTGGTCCAAACAGACTCAAACCTAGCATGATAGCTTTTAATCTATTTTTATCACACCCACACCATTTCATGTAATCTAAGTCCAAGTTGGCAAGAATCTTCTTGAAAAACCATCAAGGATGATTTTGAAGGCCTAAACTATATTTTTCTTTCACCGAAAAAACTCATAGTTCATGGCTTATAGTAATGAGTTTTGGTCGTTGACTCCTTTCGCATCGAACTACGTCCAAACAGCTCAAACCTAGCACGATAGTTTTTCTTCAATTTTTATCGCGCTCACACCGTTTCATGTAATCTAAGTCCAAGTGGGCCATAATCTTCTTGAAAAACCATGAAGGATAATTTTGAGGGCCTAAACTATATTTTTCTTTACAAAAAACACTCATAGTTCATGGCTTATAGCGATGAGTTTTGGTCGTTGGCTCGTTTCGTATTGAACTAGGTCCAAACAGACTCAAACCTAGCACGATAGTTTTTCTTCAACTTTTATCGCACTCACACCATTCCACGTAATCTAAGTCCAGCTTGGCAAGAATCTTTTCGAAAAACCATGGATGATGATTTTGAGGGCCTAAACTATATTTTTCTTTTGCCAAAAATACTAATAGTTCATGACTTATAGCGATGAGTTTTGGTCATTGGCTCGTTTCGCATCGAACTATGTCCAAACAGACTCAAACCTAGCAGAATGCCTTTTAATCTTTTTTTTCACACTCACACCATTTCATGTAATCTAAGCCCAGTTGGCCGAATCTTCTTGAAAAAACATGAAGGATAATTTTCGTGGCCTAAGCTATATTTTTCTTTCACCAAAAACACTAATAGTTCATGGCTTATAGTGATGAGTTTTGGTCGTTGACTTGTTTCACATCAAACTAGGTCCAAACAGACTCAAACAAAGCACGATAGTTTTTCTTCAATTTTTATCGCGCTCACACCGTTTCACGTAATCTAAGTCCAGTGGGCCATAATCTTCTTGAAAAACCATGAAGGATAATTTTGAGGGCCTAAACTATATTTTTCTTTATAAAAAACACTCATAGTTCATGGCTTATAGCGATGAGTTTTGGTCATTGGCTCGTTTCGTATCGAACTAGGTCCAAACAGCCTCCGCCTAGCACGATAGTTTTTCTTCAATTTTTATCGCACTCACACCGTTCCACGTAATCTAAGTCCAGCTTGGGAAGAATCTTCTTGAAAAACCATGAAGGATGATTTTGAGGTCCTAAACTATATTTTTCTTTTACCAAAAAGACTCATAGTTCATGGCTTATAGCAATGCGTTTTGGTCGTTGGCTCCTTTCGCATCGAACTAGGTCCAAACAGACTCAAACCTAGCATGAGAGCTTTTAATCTGTTTTTATCACACTCAAACCATTTCATGTAATCTAAGTCCAGCTTGGCAAGAATCTTCTTGAAAAACCATCAAGGATGATTTTGAAGGCCTAAACTATATTTTTCTTTCACCGAAAAAACTCATAGTTCATGGCTTATAGTAATGAGTTTTGGTCGTTGACTCCTTTCGCATCGAACTACGTCCAAACAGACTCAAACCTAGCACGATAGTTTTTCTTCAATTTTTATCGCGCTCACACCGTTTCATGTAATCTAAGTCCAAGTGGGCCATAATCTTCTTGAAAAACCATGAAGGATAATTTTGAGGGCCTAAACTATATTTTTCTTTACAAAAAACACTCATAGTTCATGGCTTATAGCGATGAGTTTTGGTCGTTGGCTCGTTTCGTATTGAACTAAGTCCAAACAGTCTCAAACCTAGCACGATTGTTTTTCTTCAACTTTTATCGCACTCACACCATTCCACGTAATCTAAGTCCAAGTTGGCAAGAATCTTTTCGAAAAACCATGGATGATGATTTTGAGGGCCTAAACTATATTTTTCTTTTGCCAAAAATACTAATAGTTCATGACTTATAGCGATGAGTTTTGGTCATTGGCTCGTTTCGCATCGAACTATGTCCAAACGAACTCAAACCTAGCAGACATGCCTTTTAATCTTTTTTTTCACACTCACACCATTTCATGTAATCTAAGCCCAGTTGGCTAGAATCTTCTTGAAAAAACATGAACGATAATTTTCGTGGCCTAAGCTATATTTTTCTTTTACCAAAAACACTAATAGTTCATGGCTTATAGTGATGAGTTTTGGTCGTTGACTTGTTTCACATCAAACTAGGTCCAAACGAACTCAAACAAAGCACGATAGTTTTTCTTCAATTTTTATCGCGCTCACACCGTTTCACGTAATCTAAGTCCAGTGGGCCATAATCTTCTTGAAAAACCATGAAGGATAATTTTGAGGGCCTAAACTATATTTTTCTTTATAAAAAACACTCCTAGTTCATGGCTTATAGCGATGAGTTTTGGTCATTGGCTCGTTTCGTATCGAACTAGGTCCAAACATGCCTCCGCCTAGCACGATAGTTTTTCTTCAATTTTTATCGCACTCACACCGTTCCACGTAATCTAAGTCCAAGTTGGGAAGAATCTTCTTGAAAAACCATGAAGGATAATTTTGAGGTCCTAAACTATATTTTTCTTTTACCAAAAAGACTCATAGTTGATGGCTTATAGCAATGCGTTTTGGTCGTTGGCTCCTTTCGCATCGAACTAGGTCCAAACTGACTCAAACCTAGCATGAGAGCTTTTAATCTGTTTTTATCACACTCAAACCATTTCATGTAATCTAAGTCCAAGTTGGCAAGAATCTTCTTAAAAAACCATCAAGGATGATTTTGAGGGCCTAAACTATATTTCTCTTTCACCAAAAACACTCATAGTTCATGGCTTATAGTGATGACTTTTGCTTGTTGACTCCTATCGCATCGAACTAGGTCAAAACGACTCAAACCTAGCACGATAGCTTTTCTTCAATTTTTATCACGCTCACACCATTTCATGTAATGTAAGTCCAGCTTGGCCCGAATCTTCTAGAAAAACGATGAAAGATAATTTTGAGGGCCCAAACTATGTTTTTTTTATCCAAAATACTCATAGTTCATGTCTTATAACGATGATTTTTGGTCGTTGGCTCGTTTCGCATCGAACTAGGTCCAAACAGACTCAAACCTAGCATGATAGTTTTTCTTTAACTTTTATCACACTCACACCGTTCCACGTAATCTAAGACCAAGTTGGTAAGAATCTTCTCGAAAAACCATGAAGGATGATTTTGAGGGCCTAAACTATATTTTTTTTTGCCAAAAATACTCATAGTTCATGACTTATAACGATGAGTTTTGGTCGTTGGCTCATTTCGCATCAAACTAGGTCCAAACAGACTCAAACCTAGCATGATAGCTTTTAAACTATTTTTATCACACTCACACCATTTCATGTAATCTAAGTTCAATTGGCCGAATCTTCATGAAAAAACATGTAGGATAATTTTCGTGGCCTAAACTATATTTTTTTTTACCAAAATCACTCATAGGTCATGCCTTATAAAGATGAGTTTTGGTCGTTGTCTCATTTCGCATCGAACTAGATCCAAACAGCTCAAACCTAGCACGATAGTTTTTCTTCAATTTTTATCACACTCCCACCGTTACACGTAATCTAAGTCCAAGTTGGCAAGAATCTTCTTGAAAAACCATGAAGGATGATTTTGAGGGCTTAAACTATATTTTTCTTTTACCAAAAACACTCATAAATCATGGCTTTTGGTGATGAGTTTTGTTCGTTGGCTCGTTTCGCATCGAACTAGGTCCAAACAGACTCCAACCTAGAATGATAGCTTTTAATATATTTGTATCACACTCACACCATTTTGATGTAATCTAAGTCCAATTGGCCGAATATTCTTGAAAAAACATCAATGATAATTTCGTGGCCTAAACTATATTTTTTTTTACCAAAATCACTCATAGGTCATGGCTTATAGAGATGAGTTTTGGTCGTTAGCTCATTTCGCATCGAACTAGATCCAAACAGACTCAAACCTAGCACGATAGTTTTTCTTTAATTTTTATCGCACTCACACCGTTCCACGTAATCTAAGTCCAGCTTGGCAAGAATCTTCTAGAAAAACCATGAATGATGATTTTGAGGGCCTAAACTATATCTTTTCTTTACCAAAAACACTCATAGTTCATGGCTTATAGTGATGAGTTTTGGTCATGGACTCGTTTCGCATCGAACTAGGTGCAAACAACTCAAACCTAGCATGATAGTTTTTCTTCAATTTTTATCGCGCTCACACCATTTCACGTAATTTAAGTCCAGTTGGCCCAAATCTTCTTGAAAAACCCTAAAGGATAATTTTGAGGCCCTAAACTATTTTTTTTTTACCAAAAACACTCATAGTTCATGGCTTATAGCGATGAGTTTTGGTCGTTGGCTCTTTTCGTATAGAACTAGGTCCAAACAGGTCAAACCTAGCATGATAGTTTTTCTTCAATTTTTATCGTACTCACACCGTTCTACATAATCTAAGTCCAGTTGGCAAGAATCATCTCGAAAAACCATGAAGGATGATTTTGAGGTCCTAAACTATATTTTTCTTTACAAAAAACACTCATAGTTCATGGCTTATAGCGATGAGTTTTGGTCGTTGGCTCGTTTCCTATCGAACTAGGTCCAAACAGCTCAAACCTAGCACGATAGTTTTTCTTCAACTTTTACCGCACTCACACCGTTCCACGTAATCTAAGTCCAGCTTGGCAAGAATCTTTTCGAAAAACCATGAATGATGATTTTAAGGGCCTAAACTATATTTTTCTTTTGCCAAAAATACTCGATAGTTCATGACTTATAGCGATGAGTTTTGGTCATTGGCTCGTTTCGCATCGAACTATGTCCAAACAAACTCAAACCTAGCATGACAGCTTTTAATCTATTTTTTTCACACTCACACCATTTCATGTAATCTAAGCCTAGTTGGCCGAATCTTCTTGAAAAAACATGAAGGATAATTTTCAAGGCCTAAGCTATATTTTTCTTTTACCAAAAACACTAATAGTTCATGGCTTATAGTGATGAGTTTTGGTCGTTGACTTGTTTCACATCGAACTAGATCCAAACAGACTCAAACAGAGCACGATAGTTTTTCTCCAATTTTTATCGCGCTCACACCGTTTCACGTAATCTAAGTCCAGTGGGCCATAATCTTCTTGAAAAACCATGAAGGATAATTTTGAGGGCCTAAACTATATTTTTCTTTATAAAAAACACTCATAGTTCATGGCTTATAGCGATGAGTTTTGGTTATTGGCTCGTTTCGTATCGAACTAGGTCCAAACAGACTCCACCTAGCATGATAGTTTTTCTTCAATTTTTATCGCACTCACACCGTTCAACGTAATCTAAGTCCGAGTTGGCAAGAATCTTCTCGAAAAACCATGAAGGATGATTTTGAGGTCCTAAACTATATTTTTCTTTGACCAAAAAGACTCATAGTTCATGGCTTATAGCGATGAGTTTTGGTCGTTGGCTCCTTTCGCATCGAACTAGGTCCAAACAGACTCAAACCTAGCGTGAGAGCTTTTAATCCGTTTTTATCACACTCAAACCATTTCATGTATTCTAAGTCCAAGTTGGCAAGAATCTTCTTAAAAAACCATCAAGGATGATTTTGAGGGCCTAAACTATATTTTTCTTTCACCAAAAACACTCATAGTTCATGGCTTATAGTGATGACTTTTGCTTGTTGACTCCTATCGCATCGAACTAGGTCAAAACAACTCAAACCTAGCACGATAGTTTTTCTTCAATTTTTATCACGCTCACACCGTTTCATGTAATGTAAGTCCAGTTGGCCCGAATCTTCTTCAAAAATGATGAAAGATAATTTTGAGGGCCTAAACTATTTTTTTTTATCAAAAAATACTCATAGTTCATGTCTTATAACGATGATTTTTGGTCATTGGCTCGTTTCGCATCGAACTAGGTCCAAACAGACTCAAACCTAGCACGATAGTTTTTCTTTAACTTTTATCACACTCACACCGTTCCACGTAATCTAAGACCAGGTTGGTAAGAATCTTCTCGAAAAACCATGAAGGATGATTTTGAGGGCCTAAACTATATTTTTTTTTGCCAAAAATACTCATAGTTCATGACTTATAACGATGAGTTTTGGTCGTTGGCTCATTTCGCATCAAACTAGGTCCAAACAGACTCAAACCTAGCATGATAGCTTTTAAACTATTTTTATCACACTCACACCATTTCATGTAATCTAAGTTCGGTTGGCCAAAATCATCATGAAAAAACATGTAGGATAATTTTCGGGGCCTAAACTATATTTTTTTTTACCAAAATCACTCATAGGTCATGCCTTATAGAGATGAGTGTTGGTCGTTGTCTCATTTCGCATCGAACTAGGTCCAAACGAGCTCAAACCTAGCACGATAGTTTTTCTTCAATTTTTATCACACTCCCATCGTTACACGTAATCTAAGTCCGAGTTGGCAAGAATCTTCTTGAAAAATCATGAAGGATGATTTTGAGGGCTTAAACTATATTTTTCTTTTACCAAAAACACTCATAAATCATGGCTTTTGGTGATGAGTTTTGTTCGTTGACTCGTTTCGCATCGAACTAGGTCCAAACAGACTCAAACCTAGCACGATAGTTTTTCTTCAATTTTATCGCGCTCGACACCGTTTCATGTAATCTAAGTCCGAGTTGGCCCGAATCTTCTTGAAAAACAATGAAGGATAATTTTGAGGGCCTAAACTATATTTTTCTTTGCCAAAAACACTCATTGTTCATGGCTTATAGTGATGAGTTTTGGTCGTTGGCTCGTTCCGTATCGAACTAAGTCCAAACAGTCTCAAACCTAGCACAATAGTTTTTCTTTAACTTTTATTGCACTCACACCGTATCGCGTAATCTAAGTCCGAGTTGGCAAGAATCTTCTCTAAAAACATGAAAGATGATTTTGAGAGCCTAATCTATATTTTTCTTTTACCAAAAATACTCATAGTTCATGACTTATAGCGATGAGTTTTGGTCGTTGGCTCGTTTCGCATCGAACTACGTCCAAACGAGCTCAAGCCTAGTGTGATAGCTTTTAATCTATTTTTATCACTCTCACACCATTTCATGTAATCTAAGTCCAGTTGGCCAGAATCTTCTTGAAAAAACATGAAGGATAATTTTGAGGGCCTCAAACTATATTTTTTTTTACCTAAAAGATCATAGTTCATGGCTTATAGTGATGCGTTTTGGTCGTTGACTTGTTTCGCATCGAACTAGGTACAAACAGACTCAAACCTAGCATGATAGCTTTTAATCTATTTTTATCACACTCACACCATTTCATGTAATCTATGTCCA
>CAWUPB010001199.1:3143761-3245684 GCA_963924115.1 Dovyalis caffra | reverse complement strand
AGATCACGTGCTCTGTATTATTTTGAAAACTTCATTGTAACCCTTCTATTTATACATTACTTAGAATAAACTTGTTCGTTAATTCTTTTCGTTAAATTAATCAATTTTTATTGGTTGATTAATATCTAACCAATCAAGTGACAACACATGTTAATTTTAAGGAAAAAAATGTAATTTTTTTAAACTAGTGTTTTTCTATATTTTTAAAGTTAAAGTAACAAATAAGTATTATAAAATCATTAAAAAATTTTAAAATTATGATTATTTAAAAATTTCAATTTTTAATGATTTTATAATAATTGTTACTAAAAAAATTAATGGTTATTAATCATTTTAATAAAAAAAATTTTAAAAAAGCTTGGATTATTAATTTTCTTCAGATTTTTTTTTAAAAAAAATTCTTTCAATTTCTGACTTGGATGAATTGATTAATGTATGTATTATCTACAAAATAACATATTTTTAGATTTAGGATAAATCCCTATTTGCGCCGTAATTACTGCTCCAAGAACATGAATGGAATATCCTCCTTTCATTTCTTTTAAATAACATAAAATAGTAAATTAAAAGTGATTATGGACAACGCTCAGAACTTCAATGAGAAAATAATCGCATAATTATTTAAGCGGTGAAAGATTAAATCAGTTAATTAAATTCACTTTGTTTAAACCGGAAAAACAACTACTCAATACGAAGGGTCGAATGGACGATAATATTAATATGAATATTTTTTTAAAAAATAATAATGGACAGCGTAATAAAGAAAAATATATACTCAATTGTCTAAGATAAAATTTTAATTGTAAAAATTTATATCTAATTGGCTAAAATGAAACATACACATGTTGATCAATTCACCTAATTGATAACAGAAAAGTTTTTCCGATGAATTAATGAAAATACAGGATGCCTCCAAAATTCCATGTTTATCACATGGGCTTATGATGACAATGAATTCGAGCATCGAGCCGCACTCTTGATCATCCAATCTCGCTTCACTTTTCAGTTTGAATTTCTCTATAAATACCACAAGGTGGAAACACTTGTACTCACATTCTCCCCTTCAAAGCACAAATTAAGCACTAAACCAATTGCTGGCACCTTTTGTGTTGTTATTGTATCTTACTATAACCCCCAGTATCACCATATTTTGGTATAGATCGATGTCTTCTCAGGTTTCAGCTGTTCCAAACTCAATCCAAAACGTCATACTGGATGATTCTCGTCGCTCTGCAAATTTCCATCCAAGCATCTGGGGTGATTATTTTGTTTCCCATGCTTTCAACTCAATGGTAAATATAATATATAAGCATATATATAATTCCCTCTTGTATTAGCCAATTTAGTTTAAATATTATGAAACCTAAGCAATTTAATTTGCTTTACAGATTGATGGTCATTTTGAGCAAGAATTTTTGAAGCTGAAGCAGGATGTGAAGAAAATGCTATATGCTATTACTGACAACCTTTCACAACAACTGAACTTTATCGATGTAATCCAACGTTTAGGAGTGTCTTACCACTTTGAAAGTGAGATTGATGACATGTTGCATGAACTGTATTATCAAGGTGGTGGTGATAACGTTGATTTCCAAGATCATGACCTTCACATGGTTGCTCTTCGATTTCGATTACTTAGACAGCAAGGGCACAATGTTTCATGTGGTACATCCCATGCCACTTGTCTCCATAGATAATTTCTAAATTTTCTTTTTTTCCCATTTAATCATTTGGAACTAAAAATTTCCATTTTGTCCCACATGAGGTGTGAAATGATGAAATGTACTGACCGTCTGGTACATGTATACAGATGTGTTCAAGAAGTTCAAGGATACTGAAGGGAACTTCAAGAGTTGCCTGACTAATGATATTCAAGGAATGCTAAGCTTGTATGAAGCTACGCATCTCAGGGTTCACGGAGAAGATATATTGGAGGAAGCACTTATCTTTGCTACCACTCATCTCAAATCAATAATGGCAACAGATATGATCAGCCCTTCACTTTTGGTACAAGTAAGGCATGCGTTAAATCAACCCATCCGCAAAGGCCTACCATGGCTAGAGACAAAGCATTACATTTCTATCTATGAGCAAGAAGCTTCATATAGTGATATTCTCCTAAAATTTGCAAAGTTAAATTTCAACATACTGCAAAATATGCACCAAAAGGAACTTGCTGATATCACAATGTAAGTTCTGTATATTGGGTCTCTAATTTTTTTATTATAAGCTTGTATTATTATTATTTTTAAAAAAAATCCTTTGAATTTAATAACTAGAAGTGACATTTCTTTAATTTTTCTCATTTAGGTGGTGGAAACAATTGGACTTTTCAAAGAAGCTACCATTTGCAAGAGACAGATTAGTAGAATGCTACTTCTGGATATTGGGAGTGTGCTTTGAGCCCCAATACTCCTTTGCTAGAAGGATTATGACTAAAGTAATTGCCATGACATCAACTATGGATGATATATATGATGTATATGGTACAATGGAAGAACTTGAACTCTTTACTGATGCAACTGAGAGGTTTGGTTCACAAAACTGGCTAGCAAATATGTGTTAAGAACATTCATCAAAAGAAATTTAATTGAATATTACGTATATGGAATTATTTAATTAATAATATCTATTTCAGGTGGGATATCAAAAGCATCAATCATCTCCCTGAATACATGAAACTCTTTTATAGAGAACTCTTATATGTTTATGAAGAAATGGAGGAAGAGTTGACCGAGCAAGGAAGATCATACAGGGTTCAATATGCGAAAGAAGCAGTATGTATCAATCACCTCTTATTAATTAGTGTAGAGCTTATTGGAAAAGATTATAAATTCAATATTCAAAAAAAAAAAAAAAAAAAAAAAAGAATTTCAGAAGCAATCTAAAAATGTTTGCATAATCAACAGCATCTTTTTTGGCATTTCCATCTGTAGGAATTGTTTTAAATGCATTGAAAATATGTTTATAAGTACAAGTCAATTTTGTCACAGTAGTGATTCGTCAATCTTCTTGTATGTTTCAGATGAAGAAACAAGTCCAAGCCTATTTTGTTGAAGCCAAATGGTTCCATGAAAATTACAAACCAACAATGGATGAGTATATGCGCATCTCACTGATTTCCTCTGGATATCCCTTGCTTACATGCACATGTTTTGTTGGGATGGGCGATATGGTAACAGAAGATGCCTTTAATTTGCTATGCAATGATCCTAAGATTGTTAGAGCTGCGTCAATCATAGCCAGGCTTATGGATGACATTGTATCCCACAAGGTATGAGTTTTGTTTTGTTTTTAATTGAACAACAGAATACATAGAGAGAATCCCAAGTGCAATGTTGTTTAAAATTAACTTAATTTTCCATAATAATCATGGCATCTCTAATTAATTTATATTGAATCCTTTACAGTTTGAACAAGAAAGAGGCCATGTTGCCTCAGGAATAGAGTGTTATATGAAGCAGCATGAAGTTTCAGAACAACAAGCATATGATGAGTTGCGCAGGCAAGTTGGGAATGCATGGAAGGACATTAATGAAGAGTTTCTGAGGCTAGTAGATCATGATCATTTGCCCATAACTCTGCTCACTCGTGTCCTCAATCTTGCACGTGTGATGGATGTAATGTACAAGGATGGAGATGGGTACACAAATGCCAATGGACAAGTGAAAAATTACATTACATCATTGCTCATTGAGCCAATAGTGCTGCAAAATGAAAGTTGAAAGAGGGGGGCAAAATTAATATAACTAACATGTGTATTGGAGCTTGATGAGAAATAAATCTACTTTTTAAGGTTTGGTTTTCATGACACCTAAGTGGTGGAAATATTGTATAGATTTTTCTTTTCTTTTTTATGGTTTGGCAATAACTAATTTAACCAAACATAATATATATATATATATAGGTACTAGCTCAACAACCGCATTTTGCAGTGTGCAAGTCTATTATATCTATATTTTAATATTATAAATAATTTAAAAATATAAACATAAAATAAAAATTAATTAACACTCATTATAAAACAATTGCTTAATATATATATATATATATATATAATTGAATTTAAATATCTCGGGAATATTTTTTATTTTGATAAATAAAAAATACATACAATTAATTATTTATTTTTAAAAAAGTTAAATTAGAAGGAGGTGCTTAATATATTTATATTAGAAAAATATTTAATTTTAGCTAATGAATATTTATAAAAATAGAAAAAGTAACCATGGAAAAAAATTATTTTGATTAAATAATAATTAATGAAAAAAGCAACCCAATCCGACAAAAAAATTATAGGAACCTTTTCATAATATTAATTAAAATTAAGACTTGTTTTATATAAAGTAATAACTTAAAGGATCAAAGTGTAAAATAATGAAAAAATTGATTAAAAAACACTTATTTTTTAGGAAAAATGGCATCGTTTTGAGTCCGAAAAACCCAAAACAACAGTCGTTTTAGTTTCACTGTAGCAGAGGCTTAGCTACGGTGAAACCCCATCCTTTTTAAGTGTATGTTATAATATTTATGTACGAGTTTTCGTCACAAATCAATGCAAATACTTTTATAAATTTTTTTTCTTAAAGATAAATTCATAAAAAAAACTAATTAATATAGAATTGTCTTAAAAATTTGTCAAAAAGAAAAAAAAGAACTGAATATTTTGTTACATGTAAAAAGAATAAAATAAATAAAATAAAATAAAATAAAATTTCTTGTATGGGTTGGGTTAAGTTTAGGATTAGTAAGTGATATGCATTTTCCGACTACTGAGGTACATGAGGTGGGTTCCATTGTGATGTTTGTTAAATTGTTTTATCTTGTCTTTATAGTTTGCATTGATACTCAATTTTTCATATTTTGATAATAATAATAAAAAAAAATTGTCAAAAAGGAAAGAAAAAAAAAAACAATTCGCTTCTTGTATGGGTTGAGGTGAGTGTAGGACTAGCAAGTGATATGCATTTGCTGAGTACCGAGGTGCATGAGGTGAGTTCGTTCTAATGCTTGATCACTTAATTATCTTGTCTAGTCCTTTTGCCAAGTCGGTCCTAGAACTAGCCTCGTACCATCTCAAAAGCCAAAAAAAAAAAAAAAAAAAAAAACACATGTAATATGATTGTGATTCTACATTATTTGCGGTAGCCCATAAAAATAAAATAAAACACGAGGTATAAGAGTATTATACTGTGTTTCAATACGAAGCTTTTTTTATAAAAAAAAAAAAAGAATGCACACTCAAGACTTTTAGCGAAATTAATTTATTAAGATTTAAACATGTAACCTCTTATAGGAGACTACTACCACTAGATAACAAACTCGTTTGGTCAATAGAAGCACACATCACCACGATTGATATAGTTGTCTACAAACAATGACGCATGCTCAAGAAAATTCTAGAGGAGGCAAAGATAGAGTTGAGTGTATGATACTATAGTTTGCATTGATCCTAAATTTTACTCATTTCAGCAAGAAATATTAAATTTAATTATGTTAAAGCTTAAAAAAAAAAATTTCTATAATACATTAATTTCTTTCGATCTTGACAAAGCAAACTTAATCTTTTATGGCTTTTAGCCAATAATAAGATTAGACTCAAAAGAAAACGCAAATTATTAACTTCAGAAGAGTTGAAAAAAAGGAAATTTTGTAAATGGCATAGTGTCTCCATCCTATTCAATTAATAATTATATTTTATTTAGAAATTTAATTTAAACTTAATAGAGTCAAAATAATTAACTTTTCATGATAAAAAAGAAATTATGAAAATTGATAGTAATCATTTTTCTAAAGTTGTTGAGGTTTTGACCTTTGATGTTTTCGACTTGTCTTAGTTGTAGGAACAATTTGCTATATTAAAGGCCACCAAAGTGGCCAATCAAGTTTTCAATCTTATGGATGATAAAGGGGTTCTTTGATTTTCTCATTTTGAAGACTCAAAGCTCGATCACTATTGAAAGTGGCATATCACTACTCTATATACAATAGATAAGTTTTATCACTTCATGGACTTTCTAAATGATTATAGAGATTATAACTTATATGATCTAACCTATGAAGAGAAAGTAACTCCGGTTCGACTTCGCACAGGTCGAAACATATAATGATAAAGTCAAATAGCAATCAAAAGATCTCAAATTCGACTTCAAAAAACGTAGTTTTGCCCATAAACGACGCCAAGACTAGTTGAACCATAAAAAAATAGTGACTAAGGAGTACCAAATGGAAGAGTCCTCTTTTCCTACTCAAGTGGCTTCAAAGAAAAGGCCACACTATGAAGAGAGTTCAAACACAAAGAGCTCGAACAGAAAAAAGATCCAAGTCAACAAGGGTTCCGTTACAATTAAGTAAAGAAGATGAGGAAAATGATTGCTACTCATTAGGTGACTTGAAACCCGAGTGGTTTCGATCGGAAAGACCTTGGCTTAAGTTAAAAAGATCTTAGATGATGCTCGAAGGGAATGCATCTTGAGGAATTATAAATACTCCTCTTCCGCTCGAGATCATTTCTAGTCTAGGAGTCATCCCTATCAAAGGATCGATGATCGAAGGTTGCCAATAGAGGAAAGATAGCTCGATAAGACATACAAACTTCCAAAGTTTTGAAAACCAAAGAAGTTAGAAATTGGAGTTTGAAAGAGGACTCAATTTCTCCTCCAAGATAGCCAAAACATGACGAGTCCTCTAAAACAGTCAAAACATGATAGTTCCCCAAGATAGTCAAAAAATAATAGTTTCCCGTAATAGCCGAAACATGATAGTCCTCCATCTATGTCTAAAACTTAGAAGAGGAGATGGTTACAAAAAATAACATAAATGAAAAAAGTTCAAATATCCCAAGATAAGAATACTAGGATGAAAGTCAAAATTCTACAAAGAGGACGATCTAAACCAATGATTAGTTTGAGTGGAACTTCGAGTTTTGAAGAAAGGAAGGAAGTCGTGGAGTCTAGTTATGAGACTGCTTTCAATGAAAATGATTTTGAGATTATTGTGGATGAAGATCCTCGAAATAACTAGACTTCTACTACATGACCAATAAAATCATGGAGTCTAGTTATGAGACTCCTAGGTAAAATTGTAGGAAAAGTGAAAATCACCTTCCCTTTTATATGATTATTTTAAGGGTTGTGATGGTTGAGATTTAAGATTTGACGATTCGAAATGGTGAAATAAAAAACCAATAACTGTTGGGTAACCGAGGTATGAAAGTGATTGCAGCTAATCGTTTAATAAATGAAACGACATGTGGTCTCATCACGTCTATCAACATTTAATGTTTTGTGCATTAGAAAAGAAAATTTTCATCATTTCAACTCTAAAAGGCTAAAAGGGAGGCATGTGTTGGTACTTCAAAATTAAAAAAAATCACATGTTGATCAAGTATAGTATCTTTTTGTGACCAAACAATGAAACATAAATGAAATAGTATGTTTGGTCTTATAACCAATCAAATTTCGACGAAGTGTTCAATCTTAAATGAAATAGTGCATTTTGTCTTATAATCAATCAAGTTTTGATGAAACATTAAAATTTAAATAAAACGATATATGTGATTTTATAATCAACAAAACTTGATAAAACATTAAAACTTAAAATAAGTATTTCGTGTTTTATTTATATGTATCTAAATATAAATCTACAACCATTCATGTTTTTTGCAGTTTTTTGGCACGGTGATTATAATAACATTCTTAGATATGATAAACCAATATTTGCATTATATATACAATAACATAGTTTTGAGATTTAGGATAAAATACCTATTTGAGCCGTAATTAGTACTCCAAAACCATGAATGGAATATCCTCTTTTCATTTTTTTAAAAATAACATAAAATAAAATAAATTGATAAATTAAAAGACAATTAATGGAGTCATATGCTACTGCGTGGACAAGTATTCCTCACAGGATTTACATTATTAGTGGTCTCGTTCTTTTTCCGGGCTGTTCCTGCGGCCGACCACGTGCCGAAAAGATGTAACGAGATTTAAAACGTGGGACATTTGGAATTCCGAAAACATTGAAGAAATTTGGACATATGTATATCTGGTCGGTCCTTAAGATATATATACATATAACGAGTCTCAATGACCAACTATTTTTGGTTAAATCTTCATCACTTGAGTATGGCCAAGATGCACTTAAAAAATGTTGAAGAGATTCCGCCAGTTTTTTTTTTTTTTCTCTTCCAAGATATGTCCAATAAAAAAATTAGACTAATCTCTTATTGATGTGTGGAATTCATAAGATAAAATAATTATTTAAAAAAAAATTATATACAAAAACTCAAATTCAAAAATATTTATTTAAATCACAAAAAATTTGGATTATTAATTTTCTTGAGATTTTTTTTTTTTTTAATTCTTTCAATACCTGATTTGGATGAATTGATCAATGTATGTATTGTATATAAGATAACATGTTTTGAGATTTAGGATAAATCCCTATTTGAGCCGTAATTAGTGCTCCAAGATCATGAATGGAATATCGTCTTTTCAATTTTTTTTTTAATAACATCAAATAAAACAAATTAGTAAATTAAAAGACAATGAATGGAGTCATATGCTACTGTATGGTCAAGCATCTCACAGGATTACATTATTTGTGGTCTCGTTTTCCCTGGCGGTTTGTGGTCAGGCATTTCTCACGGTATGTGATATGTATTGTTGAGGTACATGTGGTGGGTTTTTTCCCGTCCTTTTCCCTGGCTGGTCCTGATGGCCTCGTACCACCTGAAAAATGAAGAAACATGGAATGTGACAGTTATTATTACGTTATTTGAGGCAGTTCATCCATGAAAAAGAGACGAGTCTTTTTATAAGAGTACGATACTGCGTTCCAATACAGAAGCACACAAATGCTTACTTCTTTTGTACCATTTGTTTGTGCATAACATGCATAGTCATTCAGTCCGGTTGAAACTAGTGGAAGAGAGTGTTGAATATCTCATGCACTATACGCACTGTATGTTTTTATACCCAAGTCTGCTTCCTGATTTGTCAATGATCCTTAACTCTAAAGAAAGGGACAAATTGCCTTTCATAGTGCCTAGTCTATTCGACATTAAAACTTGGTTGTTGCTCATGTAATCTTACATTAGCAAGCTCCAATTTACACGTTATTGCATTATTATTCTCCTTCTCCCAGCTGAAGTTTTATTTCAAAACTGGTGCTCAGAGGGGAGGGAAAAAAAAAAAAAAAAGAGCTCCCTCACCCTAGGTGTAATAATCACAGGAACTAGTAAGTTGTTTAATTGTATAAACTCTATACAAGCCTGCAATAGAACCCAAGTCTGATTTGAGATGGATCATTACCAGTAAAGAAATTGGGTTTCCTGGCGCCTAATCTAGTCGAGATTAAAACTGGGTTGTTGAGAGAGGTTGCAGTGCGCGGGAAGATTGCGAGGAGTTAAATTTTGATGGCAACCAATAAGCTATTGCCTTGCTAATTTTTCATCGGAATGGAACCATTGCCATAATCACCTTTCCTGTACTAGGTAACTTAAATCATGAGGGCAACCAATAAGCCAACCGTAGTTGAGTGTATAATGACCTTTCATAATCAACGTCGCCTCAGGAAAAGAGCTTTATATGAAGGAGCATGAAGTTTCAGAGCAACAAGCATATGATGAGTTGCGCAGGCAAGTTGGGAACGCATGGAAGGACACTAATGCTCAGGCCAGTAGATCATGATCATTTGCCCATAACTCTCCTCACTCGTGTCCTCAATCTTGCTCGTGTGATGGATGTAATGTACAAAGATGGAGATGGGTACACAAATGCCAACCGTAGTTGAGTGTATAATGACCTTTCATAATCAAAGTCGCCTCAGGAATAGAGTGTTATATGAAGCACACATCACCACCATTGCTATTGTCGTCTACAAACAATGACGTATGCTAAACAAAATTCTAGAGGCAAAGATAGAGTTGAGTGTATAATGCTATAGTTTGCATTGATCCCAAAGATAGAGTTGAGTGTATAATGCTTTTTTCACCGAAGTTTATATATATATTATCAAAAGTAAGAGTGTTTTTGGGCCGATTTTCATGTATAAAAAGACTAATATTTCTTTAAGTGTAACTAAATGACACTTTCCAATGTACTATTTCGGATATTCTGAAAATAAATTCTTAAAAATATTGATCATAAAAATCGAATCTTGAACTTAACTTACAAATTAACACTTGCTTACCAATGAACTATCACAAATCATGTTTTACTTAACAATTAATTAATCAGGAATTCAAGGTTTTAACGAATGCATTTTTTAAAAATTATGATTGGATATTCTATATAATTAACGAAATAAATAACAATTGTGTTTGTTTATATAATCGGTACTGTGTGTAAATAATGGTTCAAAATCAGAGCCGTCAGCGTATGTAACTTAAAAGTTAGAACTTGAACTAGTTCCAATATGCATAATGTAAAAATCTTAGCTGAAATAATTACTCCATAACTTCAACTAGTTAATTCGTGAGAAAAGCGAAAGACGCTTAGAGATATCATTCTCAGCTATTCTGCAATATTCAAGACTATATGACCACTCATTTTCGTCATGCAATTAAAACAAAAAAAGGAAAGAAACGGCGAGAAAGGAGCATGAAGTTTCAGAGCAACAGGCATATGATGAGTTGCGCAGGCAAGTTGGGAACGCATGGAAGGACACTAATGAAGAGTTTCTCAGGCCAGTAGATCATGATCATTTGCCCATAACTCTCCTCACTCGTGTCCTCAATCTTGCTCGTGTGATGGATGTAATGTACAAAGATGGAGATGGGTACACAAATGCCAACCATAGTTGAGTGTATAATGACCTTTCATAATCAAAGTCGCCTCAGGAATAGAGTGTTATATGAAGCACACATCACCACCATTGCTATTGTCGTCTACAAACAATGACGTATGCTAAACAAAATTCTAGAGGCAAAGATAGAGTTGAGTGTATAATGCTATAGTTTGCATTGATCCCAAAACCTTAAAAAAAATTAATTTCTTTAATACATAATTTTGATTGTCAAATATAATGAGTGTAAAAATCTTACATTTAAATTTTATGTGTGAAAAAAAGTATATTTTCTTACTTGAAACTTGTAAATATTTATATATACAATCAACTTAAATAGATCACGCGCTTTGTATTATTTTGAAAACTTCATTGTAACCTTTTATTTATACATTGATTAGAATAAACTTGTTCATTAATTCTTTTCGTTAAATTAATCAATTTTTATTGATTGACTAATATCTAACCAATCAAGTGGCAACACATGTTAATTTTAAAGAAAAAAATGTAATATTTTTAAACTAGTGTTTTTCTATATTTTTAGAGTTAAAGTAACAAATAAGTATTATAAAATCATTAAAAAATTTTAAAATTATGATTATTTAAAAATTTCAATTTTTAATGATTTTATAATAATTGTTACTAAAAAAATTAATGGTTATTAATCATTTTAATAAAAAAAATTTTAAAAAAGCTTGGATTATTAATTTTCTTTAGATTTGTTTTTTTTTTTTTTAAATTTCGTTCAATTTCTTACTTGGATAAATTGATTAATGCATGTATTATCTATAAAATAACATATTTTTAGATTTAGGATAAATCCCTATTTGAACCGTAATTAGTGCTCCAAGACCATGACATCAACTATGGATGATATATATGATGTACATGGTACAATGGAAGAACTTGAACTCTTCACTGATGCAATTGAGAGGTTTGGTTCACAAAATTGGCTAGCAAATATGTTTTAAGAACATTCATCAAAAGAAATTTAATTGAATATTACGTATATGGAATTATTTAATTAATAATATCTATTTCAGGTGGGATATCAAAAGCATCAATCATCTCCCTGAATACATGAAACTCTTTTATAGAGAACTCTTATATGTTTATGAAGAAATGGAGGAAGAGTTGACCGAGCAAGGAAGATCATACAGGGTTCAATATGCGAAAGAAGCAGTATGTATCAATCACCTCTTATTAATTAGTGTAGAGCTTATTGGAAAAGATTATAAATTCAATATTCAAAAAAAAAAAAAAAAAAAGAATTTCAGAAGCAATCTAAAAATGTTTGCATAATCAACAGCATCTTTTTTGGCATTTCCATCTGTAGGAATTGTTTTAAATGCATTGAAAATATGTTTATAAGTACAAGTCAATTTTGTCACAGTAGTGATTCGTCAATCTTCTTGTATGTTTCAGATGAAGAAACAAGTCCAAGCCTATTTTGTTGAAGCCAAATGGTTCCATGAAAATTACAAACCAACAATGGATGAGTATATGCGCATCTCACTGATTTCCTCTGGATATCCCTTGCTTACATGCACATGTTTTGTTGGGATGGGAGATATGGGAACAGAAGATGCCTTTAATTGGCTATGCAATGATCCTAAGATTGTTAGAGCTGCGTCAATCATAGCCAGGCTCATGGATGACATTGTATCCCACAAGGTATGAGTTTTGTTTTGTTTTTAATTGAACAACAGAATACATAGAGAGAATCCCAAGTGCAATGTTGTTTAAAATTAACTTAATTTGCCATAATAATCATGGCATCTCTAATTAATTTTTATTGAATCCTTTACAGTTTGAACAAGAAAGAGGTCATGTTGCCTCAGGAATAGAGTGTTATATGAAGCAGCATGAAGTTTCAGAGCAACAAGCATATGATGAGTTGCGCATGCAAGTTGGGAATGCATGGAAGGACATTAATGAAGAGTTTCTTAAGCCAGTAGATCATGATCATTTGCCCATACCTCTTCTCACTCTTGTCCTCAATCTTGCACGTGTGATGGATGTAATGTACAAGGATGGGGATGGGTACACAAATGCCAATGGACAAGTGAAAAATTACATTACATCATTGCTCATTGAGCCAGTAGTGCTGCAAAATGAAAATTGAAAGAGCGGGGCAAAATAAATGTAACTATTGTGTGTGTACTGGAGGTTGATGAGAAATAAAGGTACTTTTTCATGACACTTAAGTAGTGGAAATATCTCTTACGTTTGGTTAAGTTATATATTTCTTATGTTTGGTTAAATTAGTTATGTACGAGTTTTCGTTACAAATCAATGCAAACACTTTTATAAATTTTTATTTTCTTAAAGGTAAATTCAGAAACAAATTAATTAATATAGAATCCGGTCTTAAAAATTTTTCAAAACGAAAAAATGAACTGAGATTTTGTTAGACGTAAAAAATAATAATAATAAATAAATAAATAAAAATCTCTTGTATGGGTTGGGTTAAGTTTAGGATTAGTAAGTGATATGCATTTTTTGAGTGCTGAGGTACGTACATGAGGTGGGTTCCATTGTGATGTTTGTTAACTTAATTGTTTTATCTTATCTTTATAGTTTGCATTGATACTCAATTTTTCATATTTTGATATAAAAAAAAATTTGTCAAAGAGGAAAGAAAAAAATAACAATTCGCATCTTGTATGGGTTGGATCACTTAATTATCGTGTCTAGTCCTTTTGCCAAACCGGTACTAAAGCTAGCCTCGATACCTAAAAGAGCTATTGATTCTCCTTATTCACTTACATGTAAAGCGGGATTACAAAGTATGTATTTACATGTCTGTCGTGAGTCGTAGATAAGCTCTACGGTGTTGTAGTCCGATAAGGAAGCTAACATTATAGGGATATAGATAAGCTCGCAACGAGTTCTAGTTATACAAGAATGCTAAACTATAATAAGTATAGGACTCTAGATAATTATCCTTATCACCCTCCCGCAAGTGGTGCGGGAATTTGTTGAATGCGCAACTTGGACCGTAGATGCTTGAAACATTGTTCTTGATAATGGCTTTGTGAGAATATTCGTAATCTGTTCGAGCAATTGATAAGTAACGGACTTGCAACGAACCTTTGCGTACTTTATCGTGTACAAAGTGAAAATCAATCTCTAAATTTTGGAACGTGAATCGAAGATAAGAGTTGTAGTAAGATAGGTGGCAGAGACATTATCCCACCACACTTTTGTGGGAGTGGTATATGGTGGACCGATCTCTTTGAGTAATGATTCTATCCATTTAACTTTTACACAAGTGGTGGCTAAGGCACAATATTCGGCTTCATTAAAGGATCGAGCAACCATGCGTTGCTTCCGAAACACCAAGAAATCAGATTTTTACCTAGGTAGATAGCATAACTTAAGGTGCTCTTATGATCATCCACATCACCGCCCTAATCCGAGTATGCATAGGCATTGATGAAGAAGTCGGAAGACCTCTGTAAAAATAGATCATGATCCTTTATGGCTTATAGATAACATAATATTCTTTTGAGCAACCTTGTTCACGGACTATGCATATATTGAGCAACCTTGTTCATAGTGTAAGCCAAGTCCGATCTAGTAATGCCGAGGTATTAAAGCCCACCTACAATACTTTCATAAAGAAAAGGGTCCGAAAATGACGTTCCATCAATGGTGGTGAGCTTGATGTTCAAACAAGCTCGGTGTAGGAATACCCTTAGAGTCATGCATTGTAGCTCGAAGCAATAAGTTAGTAGCATACTTATACTGATTAAGAAGAAGACCATCCGACCTCCAATGAGCCTCTATGCCAAGAAAGTAGTGTAGAGGACCAATATGTTTTATAGCAAAAGATGTTTGTAATGTTGTAATAGTGTCGGAGATGATAGAACGATTGCTACCTATGATTAGCAAGTCATCAACATATATTAAGCAAAAGGTGATGTCCGTACTTGAGAGCTTGAAGAACATGAAGATGTCGGTTTGAGGGCCACGAAAGTCTAAGGATACCGGATGATCCGTGAGACATTTAAACCACTATCGCGGGGATTGCTTTATTCCATATAAGGATTTCTTCCAGCTTACAAACATGTGTTGGACGTGTAGTATCAACAAAGCCCCGTGGTTATGCCATATATACATCTTCCTCTAATGGACCATGAAGAAAAGTATTGGAAATATCTAATTGTTCAATCGACCAACTCTGTGAAATAGTTAAGGAAATAATTAGACACGGAGCTACCGGCTTGATTACCATGTCGTAGGTGTCATTAAAATCAATCCCAAGCCTTTGATTGAATCCCTTAGCTATTAATACCTTAGTTTGTTCTTGATCTTGTAAACCCATTTGTTTTCAATCACATTATAAGAAGGATAACGTTGAACGAGCTCCCACGTCCGATTGTTTATCGGAGTTTGAACATTTATTGCCATGGTATTCTTCCATTGTTGTTGAGAATGAGCTTGGGAGTAACTTTGTGATTTTGTATCGGAGATGGTAGGCGAGAAAGTGTGTGGCTTCAAGTGACCGGTTACCCATAGGTAACCATCCCATGTGATGGGGCCGTTGTTGGTTTGGGGGTGTCTGTTGCTACCGTCGACTTGGGAGCCGACGCTATCGCCGGTTGGAGTCTATAGTTTGGGGGGCTACAATGGGTTCAAGTGCAACAACATGCTAATCGGTTTTAGAGATGGAATATCGGTGAAGATCAACCATAAGGGAGATGGGTTGAGCAATTTTATAAAAAAAAAAAAAAAAGGAGCTCCCTCACCCTAGGTGTAATAATCACGAGAACTAGTAAGTTGTTTAATTTTATAAACTCTATACAAGCATCCAATAGAACCCAAGTCTGATTTGATATGG
Source organism: Dovyalis caffra (assembly GCA_963924115.1). Lineage (NCBI taxonomy): Eukaryota > Viridiplantae > Streptophyta > Magnoliopsida > Malpighiales > Salicaceae > Dovyalis > Dovyalis caffra. The sequence continues at coordinate 3,230,044 of CAWUPB010001199.1, read as the reverse complement.
ATCATTATCGATAAAAAAATGGACAAATTGCATTTCCCGGTTCCTAATCTAGTCGAGATTAAAAGCTGGGTTGTTGAGAGAGGTTGTAGTGCGCGGGAAGATTGCGAGGAGTTAAATTTTGATCATGTCAACCTATAAGCTATTTCTTTTCTAATTTTTCATTGGAATGGAATCGTTGCCATAATGACCTTTCCTATACTAGGTAAATCATGATGGCAACCCATAAGCCAACCCTAGTTGAGTGTATAATCACCTTTCATAATCAACATCACCTCGGGAATAGTGTTATATGAAGTAGCATGAAGTTTCGAGCAACAAGCATATGATAAGTTGGGTAATCGTTATCTTTTCAAAAGCGTAACTAATTCCTTACCTTAGAATCTACGAACCAGTGCTTATTTAAGGTTCTTAGTTCCTTAAATGCTAAGTGACGACTCTTAAAATTAATAATAACTCACATCCCCATAATATAAATAAAATCATAAATAAATAAATCAAAATAGTTTTTAGGAGTCTTTCATCTCTTGTAAGGAAAAGAGATCGTCACAATACCAATATCTAAAATCCAATCATCTTTCATTATCCATCACATTCGGGTAGTTTATCCATTATCCATTGTCCATTTCATTGATCCTGCGTTTGTTATCCTTTGTAATTTCTATTAATAAACTAGGAATGGCGGTGGTGAATCCACTGCTAGATTGATCCCTTATTGCTCGGTCTCCATTTGTGTTCTCATTGATGGATGATAAACACGCTTAAAGATTTGATGTCCATATGAAAGATTACTAGGTAAAGAAAGGATTGAAAATGAAATGGAATTGGAATGTAATAGATGAATGAAGAACGAGTAAGAAAGAAAGAAAGAAAGAAAAAGAGAGAAAAGAAGAGAGAGATGGTGGTCGATGTCAATTTTATAGAATATATTAAAAGGAAGTCAATAGAATATAAATAGTTGGTTTGAAAAAATGTACAAGCACTCGTAAGTTTTAAGTCAAAAAAAGATCAAAAATATTCTTTCGATCTTGAAAAAGCGGACTTGATCTTTGATTGGCTTTTAGCCAATAATAGGATCACACTCAAAAGAAAACACAAATTATTAACTTCAAAAGAGTTGAAAAAAAGGAAAATTTTGTAAATGGCTCAGCGCCCCCATCCTATTCAACTAATAATTGTATTTTATTTAAAAATTTAATTCAAGACATAATAGAGTCAAAAGAATTAACCTTTCATGATAAAAAAGAAATTGTGAAAGTTGATAGTAACCATTTTTCTAAAGTCGTTGAGGTTCGACCTTTGATGTTTTCAACTTGTCTTATTTGCATGAACAATTTGTCGTATCAAAGGCCACCAAAGTGGCTAATCAAGTTTTCAATCATATGTATGATAAAGGAGTTTTTTGATTTTTTCGTTTTGAAGACTCAAAGCTTCTTCACTATTGCAAGTGGCATATTACTACGTTGTATATAATAGATAAATTCTATCACTTCATGGACTTTCTAAATGGTCATAGAGATTATAACTAGTATGATCTAACCTATGAAGAGAAAGTAACTGCGGTTACGGTTTCGCCTAGGTCGAAACATATATTGTTATAGTCAAATAGCAATCAAAAGATCCCAAATTCAACTTTACAAGACGTATTTTTGCCCATAAACTAGGCTAACACTAGTTGAATCGCAAAAAATAGTGACTAAGGAGTACCGGATGGAAGAGTCATCTTTGCATACTCAAATAGCTTCAAAGAAAAGGCCACACCATAAAGAGAGTTCGAACACGAGGAGCTCGAACAGAAAAAAATATCCAAATCAATAAGGATTCTATAACAATTGAGTAGAGAAGATGAGAGAAATGATTGCTACTCATCGAGTGACTCGAAACCTAGTGGTTTTGATCGGAAAGACTTTGGTTCAAGTTGAAAAGATGCGAGATGATGCTCGAAGGGAATGCATCTTGACGAATTATAAATACTCTTTTTCTACTAGAGATCATTTGAAGCCTATGAGTCATCCCTATCGAAGGACGGATGATCGAAGGTTGCCAATAAAGGAAAGATAGCTCGATAAGACCAACAAACTTCCAAGCTTTGCAAAACTAAAGAACTCGAAATTGGAGTTTGTAAGAGGATCCAATTTTCTCCTCCAAGACAGCAAAAACATGGTAGTTCCCCAAAACAACCAAAAAAATAATAGTTTCCCAAGATAGCCAAAACATGACGGTCATTCTTTTATGTCTAGAACTTAAAAGAGGAGATGGTTGCGAAAATGGAAAAAATAACAAAATTTCAAATATACCAAGATGAAAATATTGGGATGAAAGTCAAAATTTTGTAAAGAGGACGATCCGAACCAATGATTAGTTTGAGTGGAACCTCGAGTTTCAAAGAAAGGAAAGAAGTCATGGAGTCTAATTATGAGACTGATTTCGATGATGATGATTTTGAGATTATTATGGATGAAGACCCTCGAAATAACTAGAGTCTTACTATGTGACTAATAAAATTGTGGAGTCTAGTTATGAGATTGCTAGGCAAAAATCACGGTAAAAGTGAAAATCACCTTGCTTTTTATATGATATATATTAAGGGTTGTGATGGTTGAGCTTTAAAGTTTGATGGTTTAGAAGTGGTGAAATAAAAAACCATGAACTATTGGGTAACCGAGGTATGAAAATGATTACGGCTAGTTGTTTAAGAAATGGAACCACTTACGATCTCATCATGCCTATCAACATTTAATGCTTTGCCCGATAAAGAAGGAAATTTTCATCATTTCATCTCTAAAAGGCTAAAAGGGAGGCATGTGTTGGCACATCAAAATTTAAAAAATCACAAGTTGATTAAGTATGATATCTTCTTATCACCAAATAGTGAAATATAAATGAAACGGTATCTTTGATCTTATAACTAACCAAATTTCGACGAAGTATTGTGCCTTAAATGAAATAGTGCATTTGGTCTTATAATCAACCAAGTTTTGACGAAGCATTAAGTCTTAATTAAGACGGTATATTTTGGTCGTATAACTAATCAAGTTTTAAGGAAATATTAAGATTTTAAATAAAACGATGCATTTGGTTTTATAACCAATCAAGCTCGATAAAACGAGTAAGACTTAAATGAAACGATACGTTTAATCTTGCAATCAGCCATGCAATATATCTAAAAGAAATAAAGAGACGAGTCACCGATAACTCGTTTGTACCCAATTTTAAATCCAAGACAATTATCGATTGAGAGCTATTTAAAGAAGGGAGACTAATAGAATTGCACATAATCAATATATAAGACTTTTTCAACGAAATTTCTTCAAGTTTTTCTAGTTTACCTTATAACAATTTGTTTTTACATTCCTATAAATAACTTGATAGCTTTTACTCGCTTTTGGTAATTTTAGTATTGTAATTTAGAAAGTGTTAATTCGTCATTAATTATGGATAAATGGCTTCTAATGTTTCCATGGCTAATGATGTAAGTGTTATATTTTCTAATTTATGATGTTTACATTTTTTTCTAATGATTTTTTCTCTTTCGATTAACGAAATTCTCTCCATCTATTGAATGTTATTTCTTCGATTAATAGCATTCCTTTTATTTCATCTTTTTTATTAAATTGAGTACCCACTGAAAGTTTTAGTGACTTGTTAGGTGCAACCAAACCTTATATTATTTCATCGCAAAGTTCTTGGTCATAAATTCAAAACTTAGTTGTAGCTTTTTTTATCTATATATTATTAAGAATAAAATTTATATTATTGAACATAAGTCCAAAACAGTCTCTTCGTTAACTCTTTCCATCAAATTGACCAATTTATATTAGTTGACTAATGTCTAACTAATTATGTGGTGACACCTATTTACTTAAGGATAAAAAATATAATTTTCTTTTAAAAATAGGTTTTTTAGATTTTTTTTAAATTTAAAGTAAAATATAATTATTATAATATCATAAAAATTTAAAAAATTGATTAATTTAAAAAATTTCTTCAAAATTTCTTAATTTTTAATGATTTTATAATAATTATTAATAAAGAAAATTTACAAAAAAAAAATCTAAAGAAATTCTTAATGATTATTAATTAATTTAATAAAAATTTCAAAAATGAATTTGGATTTTTTTGAAAATAAATTCTTTCAATTCTTAATTTGGATCAATTGATCACGGTTGTTTGATTATTTATTGTTGACATAATTAATAATAACCAATAGAGGTAAAAGTCAAAGAAATTTTATACCACTTTAGTAATAACTATTAATATTTATTCCATAACGAGAGATATAGACACAAAAAAGAGAAAGATATAGGAGAAAGAAAATTGAAAAATAAAATTTTATCCTAAGCGAATTTTTTTTATCGCCTTTGGTCTTTAAGCATTATAAAATTTCTCAAAGTCTATTTCGTGTTCGATTTACATATATCTAGATATAAATCTACAACCATTCATGTTTTTTTATGGTTTTTTAGCACAATGATTATAATAATATTCTTAGATATAAGAAACCAATATATGTATTATCTATTGTTATGACGGACGGTTGAAACATGACAAGTAATGACGAGATAATAATCAAAAGATAAAGCTAAACAAATGTTTGACACGCAGGATTTACGTGACTCGACAAATTGCCTACTTCACGAGCGAGAGAAAAGTTTTATTAGCTTGATAATAGAAGAAAAAAGAACCACGAAGGCTTAATATAAAGTTTCTATCTTTCACTATATTTTCTAAAGAGAGACATATGGAGGTTTAAATACCTCATATATATATATATATAAACACTAATGGGCTAAATATATTATTGGCTCATAAAATTCATGTTGTATATGAAAAATATCCACCTTGTCTTGAATTCGCAAACCTTCGAGAATGTCAAATAGTTCCTCAAAACACACCTCTAAGCTTACGTAAGCTAACTCGATGTAAGAAACAAGAGATGTGAAGAGAGAAAATATTGAGTTCAACATTAGAACTAACAAATTCCTTCTCAAACTAACCTAACATGCACAAACAAATGCTCAAGGCATACGGTCACAAGACAAGTGCTTCACACGGGCAAAGCATGAAGCACGAAAGAGAGAAAAAACTCACACGACCGTGTCTCTCTCATTCACACGACCGTGTCTCTCTTTTTCATATGATCGAACCTCTCTTTTCAGCAACACACTTTGATTTTCTTAACACCATTTAGGTCTAAATAATGCGTGAGCTTATTTGATGTAATAGGTTTAATTAACACATCGATTGGATTGTCTTTAGTGTGAACTTTTTTCACTTTAATTTTCTTGTCAAAAACTCGCTTCACGAAAGAAATAATACCCGATATCAATATGCTTGATTTTCTCATGATGTGCTTGATTTTTAGTTAGGTGTATAGCACTCTAGTTGTCACAAAGACAACTAAATTTTATTCTTATTGAAGACCAAGTTTCTCTACAAGATTTCTAAACCAAATAACCTCCTTCACGACCTTAGTTGCTATCATATATTCTCGCTTCGGTAGTCGATAAAGCAATTATCGACTATAATGTTAATCTCTATCTAATAGTAAAACCCAAAAGTGTAAAGATATTTCCTATCAAAGATCTTCTTTTATCGAGATCATTTGTATCGTTAGAATCCATTAAGCCTACAATAGAAATTTCGAAGCATTGGCCCTTTCAAAGACAAAACCCAAGTCCGTGGTACCTTTGAAATACATGAGAATCCACTTCACTACTTGCCAATATACCTTTCCTAGGTGAGACATATATCTTCTCACAACATTGATTGCTTAGGCAATGTCCGGATGAGTGCGAGATCATAACATATATTATGATGTTTACTACACTTAGAATATGAAACTCGTGACATTTACTTCTTTTCTTCGACTACAATAATTGAATAGTGATTTGTGAGAGGGTGAATAGTAAAAATCATTGTTCAAACCCCTTGCTTATTTTAGTTTTTAGTAATGAAAAAATAAATTAATATGACTTATACATTTCTTTATATTGTGAAATTAATAAAGTATATTAAACAATTCCATAAGGAACTAATTTTAGTTATCATACCAAATGCATGGAATAAAAGTGAAAAGACTTGAAAGTAATCAAATTGACCAAAAAGATATCATTTTCTTTATAACAATAATTAAAAGGAAAAACTTAAATTACTTTTGAATTGAATTAAATGATGAATACATGAATGACTAGTGGGTTGTCTCGACTAGATTATATCTAACTTCGAGCCATAGTTCCACTTGTTTATTGAATTTGATGAAATAAATTATTTTGTAATACTATTGTTTCTTTAAGTTGAATGATTCGTAGCAAATCAATTAACAACACTCGCAAATCCTTCTTATCTCTCCTTGAGAACTAGTTAGTGGTTCTCTATCTCCCATCCTTAACATGGCAATGATAAAATCAAAATTAAAAAGGGAAGGGCTTCGGCTATACTTAGTAATAATGCGATCTATGGATTGACCACTAAAAAGCACTTGGTCCGATTGAAGAAGTCCCCTCTTTTGAATCAATTCTTGAAGTAATTGTTATCGAAAGAATTAGGTGTAACCAAATCAAGTGGTGCAAGATTATTATTTCCATTCCCATGAGTAGCTGGACAATTACGTTTTTGGGTGTTAGTAAAGCCAGCATCAATATCACTCGAGTTGTTGTATAATCTACCTCGAAAGATCACACATCTTGCTTGGCCTAGTATATGTGATCCTATAGATTAAAACTTAACATAAAGAAGAAGATGATGAATAGTTTTTTATGTGTATTTTGTTATGTTGTTGTAACTATTTTTATATAGTGATTACAAACTTAGATTGTATAGAACTCCTACAAGATAGTAATTGCAAGATAAAAAAAGTAATTTTATCTACTTTTGATCATGTCTATACATGAAGGAGGTTGACCCATGCATGAACACTACTGCTGTAGGAGTTTATAGTTGCACCCATCACTTGGTTGTTGGAGGTCGGTGTCTATTTGGCTTAACACTCCCCCACAAGCCGATAGTGGGTGATCACCAAGTGTGAGTTTGTCCCTTAAAAAGCCGAACCGAGAACTTGAGATGGGTTTTGTCCGAATATTGATAATCCGATCCCGAGTGGAAATGTACTACATGCACAAGCTCCCATTTGATACCATTTCTCTAACAAAGTGAAAATCGATTTTCATATGTTTTGTATGGGCATGTAAGATAAGGTTTGCTACCAAATATGTTGCTCCGATGTTGTCACACTAAACAATGGGTGGTGAATTATGAAAGACACCTAATTCACTCAAAAGGATAATAAGCCAAGAGATTTCTACTACTAAGTCCGCAAATGCCTTGTATTCGCTTCTATAGTAGCTGCAGGCCATTTTTTTTTTTTTTGGCTTGGATCGTTTTTAGGAGATGAGATTTGGCATAAGGTAGACGATAAACCCACCGATTGATCTTTGATTTTCTAATGAATTGGCCTAGTTAGAGTGAGAAAATCCCGACATAATGAGATTGTTTGATCGTCGGATGTGGAGAATGAGATTGGTTGTATGCTTAAGGTATCAAAATATACGTTTCATCGTAATCTAATGGTCTATAAATGGGTTATGCATGAATTGACATATCTTGTATACAACATATGAGATATTTGGCACGGTTAAGGTTGCATACTATAAAGCTCTAACAACTTGATGATATAATGTTAGGTTAGAGAAGATGTCACTTTTTGTTTTCGTTAACTTTGAGGTTATTAGCATGGGAGATGAGACTGGACGACAAGAAGCAATACCTTTTTTCGTAGGAGATCGGTGATATACTTTTATTGTGAAAGTAAGATCTCGTTAGTAATAGTGACAACTTCCACACCTAAACAATAATTAAGGGGTCCAAGGTCTCGATTTGTAAATTTTACATCAAGAGTAGTTATTAATGATTGTAGGAAGGATAGATTGTTTCTTGTGACTAGTATATCATCCACGTATACAAGTAAGAAAAATATGTGACCATGGTGCTGATAAACAAACGGGGAAGAATCGAGGCTTAGAGTTATCAAACCCAAACTCATGTAAGAACTATTAGAGGTAGGAGAAACATACCACTAAGCGATTGTTTCAACCCATATAATGATCGTTGCAACTTACAAACATGGTGTGGGAGCTGTTTACTAATGAACCCCATTTGGTTGGGTCATGTATACTTGTCTCACTAAGGCTATCATTTAAGAAGGCATTAAGCACATCAAGTTTCCTAACCGGCCAGCCATAAGAGGTTGCTATAGTCGGGATACACTCGATTGTGGATGGCTTAACCACAAGATTGAAAGTTTCACCATAGTTAATGCCCTCTACTCGGTGGTACCCCTTAGCTACTAGGCGTGCTTTGTATCTTTAAATTATACCATCAACATGCTTCTTTGTCTTGAAAACCCATTTATTTCTAATGATGTTCATATTCGATGTGGTCGGAATAAGGGACCAAGTACCGGTTTATAAGAGGGTAGAGATTTCCTCGGCCATTGTAGATCATCATGCTAAAAAATTCTTAGCTTCGATGAAGTAGCTAGGTGATTCTAGAACCGATGTTGTAGAGGCTGCCAAATTAGCCTCTAGCAAGCGTGGATGACCACTTGGACCGAAGTTTCATATGATGTGTCCGTGGAGGAGCGAGGAGATGACGATTTGGAGTATTTTTAATGTATTATGCAAGTGATAGGCACCGAGATCTAGTAGAAGGTTGAGTCTAAGTGAGGAGGAGGTGTTTGGTGGGTTAAGGTTATGAGTTTGGGGATTTTGGCCGGAGATTCATTGAGTTATTTAGGAATGGGTTGGGTGTGAAGGCCGATCTATAGGGAAAGCGGCAATAGTTGCCTCCGGTGGGTTGTGGGTACCTCGTGGAGATGGGGTGGGGCTGGCATTGTGTGGGGAGAGGATAGGTGATTAGCAAGTTGTGATAGGGTGGGCTAGCCATAGGAGATTTGGGGAGGTGAGATTTTATGAAGCTTGGGAGGTAACAATTGCTGATGCATGTTGTTGGTTAGGGATAGTGAACGAGTGTGTGATAAATTTTTTGAACTATTAGGTATAATGTGGTTAGCGGGTTATGGCTAAAGGTGGGTCGGGATGGTAATTGAAAGACTGGGCTCGTGATTATTAGTTTGAGCTTGGTGGGTTGTTAGGTGTAGGTGAAGTGGTACCGGGTTGTGGGCTTTAGGTTGGGGGTTTTGGTTATGCTTGTGGTGTCTCCAAGTGTGGATTAAAGTCAAGGTGGGCTAATTGGCTATTAAGCGTGGGTTATGGGGTCGGTGTTTATTAATTGTGTGGGTCTAATTATGGTTGTTGTTGTAACATCCCCAACCTAGGACCTACTAAGTTGAGAATACTACCGTCGTTAGCCACATTTGAAGTGTAATAAATATAAGCTAACAAGGCACTATGATCTTATTGTAACGTATCTAAGAATATTTACGTGGTAAAAATTTTTTAATGACGTTCGAGTCTTATTTCTTACTTCAACTTCGCTATAAATTTTTTATGTTTATGTCACGTTTATTTATCATGATATTTTATTTTAATTTATTTCATTTTATATGTTTGCTAAATTTCTAATCATGTCAATATGCGGTGGATAATTTAAAATAACTATACTACTACTACGATATTATTATTTTATTATTACTAATTCGATTACACACCTTAACTATTTACATACATGATCGATTCTATGTTAGCTACTTTGTGTAATGGCTCTACCCGGAAGACAAACCCTCATCCAAGCTACATGCGTCCGATGCCTCCCTCGATAGTTAGCTTCGCAGAGAAGTGAGCCGTAGTAACTTATTTATCTACACCATAAGGAACTCGTATGAGCTATAGCCCGGTAAGTTAACATATGCATGTAATATACATACATGTGTATGTATGCATAAAACAACGATATGTATAATGAATCATTTTTCCTTATGTCATAAAACATTTCATAAAAAGTCCGAAAATCCTTTTTCTGTCTTTGGACATGTCCCATTTACGTACTTTAGGGTTTCCATCATATATGTTTAGCGAACTACACACATCCACGGACGCGTCCTACCGAACCTTTAAAAGTGCACGTTTGCACTTACCCGGCCCTAAACCATTACCATTACCATATGGAAAACCCATGAAGCCCATCCTCATAAAAATCCTCAAAGTCATGAAAATTCTCTTCTTTAAAATAATTTCTATCGCTATGAGAAACTCATAACATAAAATACGTTTTCATGACTTAAAACATCATTCATGAGCTTTGGCATACATATTCATTGAGAATGACAATGCATGCTAACAATGATACCCAAGTACATGCCCTAAATCGTCATGTAACCATGTTATGAAAACACATAACGCGTATAAAATTGAGCATCATAACGACATAGATAACATCAATTCAATATAAACCAACACATCCATCATTGGCACATCAATCATCATAACCCAATCCTCATCATCAATCACATTCGAGCATAACTATTATTCATAACCTAATGCATTCATATAGCATTTGAAAGAACATAACCATAACATAAAGGAAGATGAACATTTTTGTTCCATTTCTTTGTTCATTAAACTTACATTTCACTTTACTTTCCTAAATTCTTTTCCTTAGGTTCTTATTTAGCTTTCAATATTTGGTCTTTACCAAATTAAGTATCATTTCATGTTCCAACCTAACTAGGTATTATTTCATTGATTTAGGAGGTTCAATTTTGGTTTGGGTCTTATGGGCCTAAGGCCCAAGTTTTCCTAACCCAATTTTCCTTTAAACTTTTATGAGCCTTTTCATTTTAAATCATCCTTTTACTGTTTTTTGAGTCTGAATCATCAAATTTAAGGTTTAAAACTTGGTTTAAACCTAATTCTCTAAAATTCTAATTTAGGCCTAAACTTGACCTCTTTAAAATCCTAACATTTTCTCCTCATTTTGTCCCACCATTTTAACACGAAGTAGCCTAGATATGTAAAAACTATAGGAATTAATTTAATTGAAATTTGGGACCCGAAATCTAGTCCAAACCCATATTGGGCCTTAATGGGCCAAAATTAGGCCCAAGCCCATAAAACCCACTTTCTTCGATTTTTAGCAAATTTTTCATTTCTACTCATCAAAAAATTCTTATTCAAGTGTGAATGACCCATAAAACCAGAATCAAATTGCTTTGAACTCAAACCCTAATTTGCTTAGTTTAGGCCGAATATAATTCCTAAAAATTAGTGGATTTTTCTCCTATTAAAGTGTAATTTTTCATTCTTAAACATTAATTCATGCTCAAATAAGTCAAAATCAAATGCCAAAACACCAACTAAATGAAAGAATTCAAAACCCCCAAATTTGGTTCATCAAGAACCCTAACCCTAATTTTTCTTAGTTGAACAATTAAATATGAAATTGACTTGAAATTAAGCATGCTTGTGGTGTAGGTGAGGTTAACTTAGTTGTTTGAGCTCCAATTAGACTCTAAAAAGGTAGATTGGTGAAGGATTTCTCTTCCTCCTCTTTTCCTCTAAATTTTGAATTTGATCTTCGAATTTTTTCCTTGAGATTTTTTGCTTCGACTTAAAATTCAAGCTTTTTCCACTGATTAGAGGTGGATAAAATTTATTAAAAATATTTTGGGTGATTTTTAAGTGAAAATTTTGTATGAGTTTCCTTTGTGTTTTTCAATTTTTTCTCTACTTTTTATTTTTTCAGCACCCTTATTTATATGAAATTTTGTGGAATCATTGACTTCATCTCCACCCTTAATGTGGAAAAATCTCAGCCCTTAATTCAATTTCCAATCATTTATTTGCATTTGTCCTAATTTTTAGCCATTTATTCACCTTTCTATTTAACCCTTCCACCCTACTTATTTTTTTCCATAATTGTTACTTGAAAGTTGTACTTAATTAATGCTCTAGGTAGGCCAAAATTGGGAGGAAAATGACAAATTTTGGTCCTCCAAGTTTCTAGACTTTTCCATAGCTCATTCTTTCCTAAGTCCCTCTTTTATGCAAAAACGAACTTCTAATCCTTCTTTTTTAGTGTTTGGGACTAATTTTAACCCTTAAAATTCTGACATAATTTAATTTGGATTGTTAGACTTTTAATTTTATGCAATCTAGTCCCTAATTTTATGCAATCTAGTCCCTAATTTTATGCAATTTAGTCCCTTCTTTTAAAATTCCATTCTATACTTTTCAAAAATAAAATTTATTTCTAGAATAAATTCAAAAATTCATTAAGGGAGTTTGATTTAAATTTTCATAATTTTTGGCCCTAATTTGAGCCTTCAATTTATTTATTTAGTATGAAAATTACACTTTTTCCTATAAAAAATATTCCCTATACTTACTAAAATTAATTTAAATTTTCTAGGCACTCTCACACACCCTATATGATTATTATATATTCTGAAAAAAAATTCTCATACTCTTAAGGTGCCTAATTAAATTCTTTACCTCTAAAAACACTATTCCTACACTTAGAAAATTCAATGAAATACTCACTATATGTAGAAAAATTCACAAAATCATATAAAAGAATCTAACACCCTTCTAACAATTATTCTAAAAAAAAATATTTTTCATATACAAACAACATGCTTTAATTAATTTTCTCATGCAATAACTACTTATTTATGTACCGAAAAATCACTAAAATATTCTTTAAGCATGAAAAACTATTTTGACCCTTCTAAATATTCTTTTAAGTTTCTAATAATTATTTCTCGTTCTCAATATATATATATATATATATTCACATGATTTTAATATTAAACTATATTACATTTTTATTTTAGCGGGTACGAGGCATTATAGTTGTGACGGGGGAAGGGGGAAGTCTTATTCCATATGGGGTGTAAGCTGAGCTTATGTTGCTTGTTGGTGTGGGGACACATTTGAGGTGTCATAGTGATGCTGACCTACGAAGTAGAGTAAGGGGTGCTAGTAAGATTTAAAGAATGTGTAACGGGTAGACTTGCCCTTGGAAGTGATGAGGTAGGTGGGATTATAGAGGGTTTTATAGTTGACTCTGTAGAGGGGAATATGGATTTGACAAAAAAAATATAACGAGCAATGTAAAAACAATTTGTTTTATTGTCCAAACGGCGATAGCCTATATAGGAAGGACTATATCCAAGAAATATGCATGGGGTTGTTCTAAAGTCCATTTTATGTCTACTATAGGGACGTAAAAGGGGAAACATAAACCACCAAAAACCTTTGAAAACGAGTAATCAAGTTTTTTTCTTAAAGACTTTTTCAAAAGGTGAAATATTGTCATTAGTGAGAGAAGGTATTCTATTGATGAGGAAGACAACTATGTCAAAAGAAAAATGCCAAAAGCTGTTTTAGGAAATTAGCTTCACCTAATAGGTGTCGTCTTTCAACGGTTCTATTTTGTCCGTGGGTGTGAAGGCACATTAGGTGATGTATGATGCCAAGGGATTTAAAAAGTATTATCGGGCTTCAAAATTCTCCACCCCGATCTGTTTGTACTTGTTTAATTTTATAGTTAAATTGGCGTTCAACCATTTTTTGAAAGGTAACAAATGAATCAAACACATCAAACTTTTTTGTGCGATGGATAGAACCATATAAATTTTAAAAAATGATCAACGAAAATGACATAGTATTTTATGGCCATCATGAAAGGTAATGAAGGTCCTCATACATCGCTAAAAATTAAGCTAAAGATACTAGTATTTAAATTTTTTAAAGATGGTAGAGATAAACGAATTGCTTTTCTTAATGGACAAGACAAACAAGGAGTAGATAATGTTCTAGAATTTGACAAAGAAATTTTTTTTTAAATAAGACTTAGGACTTTATTATGGGGATGTCCTAGGCGAGAGTGCCGGATCGAAGTAGAGACACGTGCAAAGTGAACTTGGGGAGAGGGGCGGATGGAACGAGGTGGTAAGGAATAGAGATCGGCATCACTGTGGCTCAAAGCGAGAGGGTTCTTGTGTACCGATCCTTGAGATAGAAAGTAGAGGGGTGAAATTCAAAGAAGAGGTTATTATCACGGGCTAGTCTTTTCCCGAAAGTAATGGATGAGTTTATTTCGGGAACATGTAAGATATCAAGTAATTATAATGTTTTGGTAGGTGTAGAAATAGAACTAGTGCCTATGTGAAGAATTTTTAGGTACTCACCATTATCAACCTAAAGCTGATCAAGATTGATGTAGGGCTCATACATGTTGGAGCTAGACAAATTTAATGTTACATGATGTGAAGCACCGGTGTCCGAACACCAAGATAGGGCATATGGGGCAGCAGAGGAAGTAGCAAAGATGTTAGCAGATGGTTGAGGATGAGGAAAGCTGTCTTTGGGGATAATGCGGTACTATATGATTCCATGATGAGCAAAGTTGGCATTTTTGTCTTTGTTCAATTGAGTGCCGGTTGTTTCGTTTTCGGACCCATAGTGAGGATTACCATAACGTGATGGGAACTTGCCATGCCCGGATCCATGAAACTACCTACCCGTACTACGGTTATCGTTGTTGAAACAATCATTAGGTGGGATATTGTGTTTGTTGATAAGGTTTGCAATGGGAGGGGTTGGTAACGGGGAAGATTTTAGTGGTGAAATGGTGGTCTGCAGACAAGGATTTAGTGTTTAAAAATTCATGATTGACTAGGAAAGCTGTGGAGATCGATGAAGTTTATAAGTTTTGGTCTTGTAGAGAGGGTGGTGATGATATATTTGAAGTCACTAGAGATGCCTTTAAAGACATATAGATTAAAGCCTATAGGAACGAAGACTTTTCCTGCTATAGTGAGTTCATCATTGATTGACTTGGCACGGTGTAGGAATTGAGACACGGAGTTCATTGTGTTACGGCAAAGTTTTGTAGTGATAGATGCGGGGTCATGATCCATGTGCTAGAAAAAAATGTTGCTCTCAAAGACAGTCCAAACATCACGGGGTGTAGTGCAATCAATGATCAATGAGAGCACATCAATTGAAAGGGAGGAGATAAGGGTGCTCATCAATAGGCTGGTCCTACTTGGATCTAGGAGGGCCGTGGGAGGTCGGTAATGATGGAAGTGGAGTTTTATGGAGGGTAAGGGTTGGAGCCATCATTGAAGTTGAAAAGGCCTTGGCCAAGAAGGAAGAGCTTCATTTGTACACGCCATAATATATAGTTTGTGTGAGTGAGTTTAAGAGAGAGAACATGGTGGGAGTTGGTGAGTTGACTTAGTGGAATGGTTTTTGATGCGGTAAAGTTATCATTGTCGGATGAGGTTACACTTGAGGAAGTCATTTATTTTGTTTAGGGATACAAATGGGAATAGTAGTGATGCCAAATAGAGAACGCTCCGATACCAAATTAAAACTTAACACAAAAAGAAGATGATAAATAGTCTTTCACGTGTATTTTATTATGTTGTCGTAACTATATTTATACGAGTGATTACAAACTTAGATTGTATAGAACTCCTACAAGATAGTAATTACAAGATAATAACAAAGTAATTTTATATAGTTTTAATCATATTTACATATGAAGGAGGTTGACCCGTGCATGGACTCTGCTGCTTGTAGAAGTTTGTAATTGCACCCATCACTTGGTTATTGTAGGTCGGCATCGATTTGGCTTAACATTGTATCATAATGAAATCTTTAACCAACTTTACAAGTAATGCATTCATGTATTTAGATATATGTTTAGCCCTAGAAATTTTTTGAAACCGAGGTTCTTATTGAGGCACAAACTTGAAAATGCAACCATATCTCTTTCACTCAAACCTTTTCTCGCTGAATAATGACTTATGCGTATCTTGTTGTGGTGATATGACTAGAATAGGAATTTATGGTAGGGGTAAGGACGTAGGCTGTTAGAAAATATTTAGGTATGATAATAGAATATTTAGGTGTTGTAGTGGTGTATTTGGGCATGACAATGGAATATTTGGGCTTAGTAGTGGCAAAGGAATATTTAGGTGTTGTAGTGGTGTATTTGGGCATGGCAATGGAATATTTGGGCTTAGTAGTGGCAAAGGAACAACAACCTATGGAGGATAGAACACTAGCAAAGTCTAACTCGACAAAGAAAAGGAAAAACTTATTTATCAAACAAGACACGGTGTGAGACATCCATTTTTTTTTTTTTTGTGTGGAAAGATCATAACATAAATAACCCTTGTGAATTTTACTATATCCCAAAAATACATAAGAAGAAGAACGAGGTGCTAGTTTATGCGAGTATAAAGACATAACCATGGGTACCATAAGCACTTAAAAATCTTAAGTTCATCATTGGAGGGGTGGTACCAAAAAGAGTAAAATAAAGGGATTTATTATGTAAGGTTATGGTAGGAAGGTGATTGATAGTATAAATGGTAGCATCAACGAGCATAGGTCTAAAAGGTTGATGGAATAGATGCATGATTAAGGAGTGATAAGCTCTGTTTCTACAATATGATAATAGAATATATGTTGCCTAAATATTCTATTGCCATGCCCAAATATTTTCTAATAGCCCGCATCCTTACACCTAACACAAATTCCAAATCCACTTGTAGCACTACAACAAGATTCACATCAATCATTACCTCATCTACCGACCACCCACACCATAGACCTTGCCGACTTTTACTTCGATTTTCAAGTATCCTTGATTGTGGACCTCGGTCGTTGTCCATTATCACAAGCTAATCTAGCTCCAGCTCATTATCCATCCACTACCCACAAACCAGCTCCCACACCCACTCATGGGATGATTAGACATACTAAAGCCGGTAGTCTCAAGCCTCGAAGCCTTCACCATTGTTGTTCATCACACTCGAACCTCAAACTTGTACATAAGCTTAGTCCCACTCTCATTAGCATACAACCATGGCTGCTGAAGTGTAAGCTTTATTGAACAACAATACTTAGGAACTTGTTCCTCGTTAACCTTCATACAATATCATTGGGAACAAATGGATATATGATGTGAAGACTAAAGTAGATGGTATCATTGATCGGTACAAAGCCGGACTAGCGACAAAAGGCTTTAACCAACAACCTAGCTTAGATTTTTATGCACTTCCTATAATAATTTATTCATCAATGACATAAATTTTATGCACACATTTGAGCGCTTAAAATAATTATTTTGCATAAAAATACATTATTCACACATAAACTAGTCACCAAATACGGAAAAATTCACTTAAGTGCATGAAATATTCCTACACCTCTCCGACAATTTTTCTATGCTCATAAAATAATTTTCACACACATTTAAAATACTCAAAGCAATTAATTTGCATAAAAATTACTATTCATGCACAAAAAATCCTATAAAATATTCACCGAGCACATGAAAATTACCCTAAGTGCATTAAATATTCTAACACCCTTCTAGAAATTATTCTAGGCACACAAGATAATTTTCATATATGTTTAATATATATTAATTTATTTATTCTTAAGTTCAAGATATTACAAGGACTTTTCGTGGCTACTCAATTTAAAGTCAAAAATCAAATAAAAGGAATGTTATTAATTGAAAAAAATAACACCCAAGGGATAGAGAGAATTTTGTCAATCACAAGAGATAGAACTCACTTGAAAAAGCGTAAATATCATAAATGGGAAGATATGACACATACATCATTAGCCATCAAAAAACGCAAAGCTATTTGACCATAATCGGAGACATATCAACTCTTTTAATTTATAATAACAAAACTATTGAAGGAAGTAAATGTTATTGAACTACTTAGAGGAATGTAAAAGCTAATTGCTACAAGGTAAACTAGAAAACATGAATAAATTTTTATTGAAAAAGTCTTATATATTGATTGTGATGTCCGATTCCGTTAGTTTCTCTTCTTTAAATACCTCATGATCGATAACCGCCTTCGATTTGAAGTTGAGCGTGAATAGTTATAGGCAATTGTCTCTTCGTTTCCTTTAGACACGTTGTTTTGTCAAATTTTGGCTGATTATAAGACTAAATACATTATTTCATTTAAGTCTTATCATTTCATCGAGCTTGGTCGGTTATAAGAACAAACACACCATTTCATTCAAATCTTATTATTTCATCGAAACTTGATTAGTTATAAGATCAAATGTGCTATTTCATTTAAGTCTCACTATTTCATCGTAAAAGGATACTATACTTGATTGGCATATGTTTTTTTAAATTTTGAGGTGCCAACACCTACTAATATAGATTAGTTGCATGAGTCTCGTGGTTGCAATTTAATTATATCTCCTCTCTCGCTAATTATTAACTGTTAACGTTAATCTTCAAACAACAAACAATTAAGTGGGTTGCAAAGTTTCTAGCTATATATATAGCGAAAAAAAAAATCTGTTTGGTCATTGTCTTCTATCTCATAATTGGCATATCCAAAAGGTTCTTTTAAATCAAAGTAATTTTAATCTGCCATAGACTAAAAAAAAGTACCCACATAAGAGAAAAAACAATCTATTAAAGTGTAGATATATGATTGTTTTACACTAAAGTAAAAAATTTGAGAGAAGCTGAAATATATCTCGCTTCGAATATATTAATAATCAGTTCGCTAAAATATATCTTCTTTCTTTGTTAATTAACTACGCTTGAAATTTATTGGTTTTTCATTAAGTACCAAAACATTGTTCTATCTAATTTGTTTTTGCAGATTAAGTTTCCCTTGAGAACTCACTGTTAACAATTAATTATTTTTATTGCGGTATAATAATTAATCATCACTGGTATCTATCTTTATTTGTTAGCTTTTTCTTTTTTCTTTACTAAAAAACCTTATATTTTTGGTATTTAGTATAATAATTAATCATCAGTAGTGTCTATCTTTATAATAAGTAAACATTCATAATATTAGTACGGTTCTTTTTTCTGTTAGTAGATAATAATAAAGTTAAAAAGTCTCAAACTTTGTAATATTAATCTAATTCAATTAAAGGTTAGTTTTGACATTTGAAACTTTCAAAAAACTAATGTCAAATAACTATTTCCACCCGAAATCCTTTTGAAATTGTGTTTAATTATATTTAATTTTAATTGAGAGAGAGCACGTGTGAAAGTTTTACTGTCAAAACTTGACATTACCCCAAAAAAAAAAAAAAAATCATTCCAATAATTTAAGTTATTGGGTCAGGTTTCAAAAATAATTTTATATAATTTAATTGTGGTGTTTTGATTTACACAAGGATTTGTTAATTAATTTCATTAGATATCATATAAAAGTCACAGTGTAACCTAGCTAAATCCTTTAGGCCTACAATGAAAAAAATAAATTAATATGACTTATACTTTTCTTTATATTGTGAAATTAATTAAACATGTCAAACAATTTCATAAGCAACTAATTTTAGTTATTACACCAAATGCATGGAATAAAACTAAAAAGACTTGAAAGTAATCAAATCGACCAAAAAGATATCCCTTTCTTTATAATAACAATAAAAACAAAACGTAAAAACAACCAGGGCTCTATTCCCTTGACTAATAATAAAATAAAAACTTGTTCATGTCTGAAATAGGGGAAAAAAACTCAAATTACATTTGAATTGAATTAAATAATGAATACATGAATGACTAGTGGGTTGCCTCGACTAAATTATATCGTACTTCGAGCTATAGTTCCACCATTTATTGAATTTGATGAAATAAAATAGTTTGTAATACTATTGTTTCTTTAAGTTGAGTGATTCTGCAGCAAATCAGTTGACGACACTGCAAATCCTTCGTATCTCTCCTTGAGAACCAGTTAGCGGTTCTATATCTCCCATCCTTAACATGGCAGCGGCAAAATCAGAACTAAAAAGGGAAGGGTTCCTGCTGTACTCAGTAACAATGCTGTCTGTAGATTGACCACTGAAGAGCACTTGGTCTGATTGAAGAAGTCCCCTCCTTTGAATCAGATTCCTGAAGTAGTTGTTATCGAAAGAATTGGGTGTAACCAAATCAAGTGGTGCAAGATTATTATTTCCATTCCCAGGAGCAGCTGGACAATTGCGTTTTCGGGTGCTAGCAAAGCCAGCATCAATATCACTCGAGTTGTCGTATAATCTGCCTCGGAAGGTCACACATCTTGCTTGGCCTAGTGTATGTGATCCTGTATCACAATGAAATCTTTAGCCAACTTTGCAAGTAATGCATTCTTGTATTTAGATATATGTTTAGCCCTAGAAAATTTATGAAACTGAGGTTCTTATTGAGGCACGAACCTGAAAGGGCAACCATATCTCTTTCACTCAAACCTTTTCTGCTGAACAAGTCAATGAGGTCTCCAAGCGCAGCTGTAGTTCTAGGAAGATCTCTATCGGCTAAGCTTGGGCTCGCTGTAGTGGAGTCTCTTCTTCCAAGTCTCACCGTCCATGATGGTCCACCAACCTGTATTATAGATAGAAACCGCACTTGTAAATAGATTGATCATGCATGGTAACATTTGTTAAACAATTAAAGCTTACGTAACTAATGACTAAAAGACAACTGCTATAAAATTGCACAAGAAGTTTTCAAGTGCGGAATGTGTTTCTTACAGCAACGGATGCATCACGGGCCACTACAGCAGCAATGTCAGCACATGAAACAACTCCAGGACATATGCTCTCCACTTGAGCCTTGGCATCATCAATGACTTCGAATCCCCGGACCGAATTGTCATTGTTGAATGAAAATTTCTCGCTGTCTATTGAGGGAGAATTATCAAGCATGATCGAAGCATCACAACCCTGCAATATATGCAAAAATCAGAACTTAATTACCTCTCAGTTCAAGATTGAAACGAACACTCGTTAGTATTAACGTTTTAGCCATCGAATAATTTACCTGAACAAAGCAATCATGGAAGTGGAGACGAATAAGGGATGCTGCCATTCTGCGCTCCCTCGAAACAGCTCTCCGAGTAGCAGTGCGAATTGTGGTCAGTGCATTCGGACATGTGCTGGCATAGAAGTTTGAAGAGAGTTGTGCTTGACATGGCAAGCTTGAGAAACTCAAGAATATGGAAAAAACAACGCCAGCTAAAGATAAACGAGAAGCCATTTTAGTATCCTAAGCAAAATATTAGCAAGAAATTAGTAGTAGAAAGTTGGCTGAAGCTAAGGAATTACTAGTAAACTTATAGAGCGAATGAGGATGTGAATAGCACAAGCCTCACATTCTCTATATTTATAGACTGATCTTCATGCCTTGGATTGGTAAGGCTTTGTGCCTAAGTTTATGACCTATTCATTAGAAGGCTCTTTGAAAAGTAGTAACCAGCTGGTAGAGATCCTGAAAATTTCTGGGGTTTACTTTTATTCTCATGGGATTTAATTTTGCTTTTACCAAATCCTAAGGAAGGTCCAAATTTGCTGGCTGATTTGGTATTTTTCGATTGTTTTGTTGCATATAGCTGAATTTCTTTACCAAAAGGGTGAACAACTATCGATGTACAAGGGTAGGCATTTAAGTTTTTTGGTCACTGCTGCCTATATTGCTTTTATTTGACTGAAAATTAATATTTTTGCGGCGTGGAAAATTCAGAACAAGAAAGGGATTAGGACAACTGAGCTTCTACATATCTTAACATTGTCTACTATTTTATTTTATTTTCCTTTATTTAGTATCTGAATCAAATTTAGAATTGATCTTAATAATTAGGTTAGTTGATTATTTTGATAAAATAATTATCGAGTCTCTTAATTTTTTTAGGGACTATAATTTTTTTTATCTACAAAAATAAATAATAAAAATTCTCAATGAAGTCTCATATTTATCCGATAGGGATTGTTATTTGATCAAAAATAAAAAAATAATAAAAAATTTCAATGAAATCTCTTATTTGATAGGAAATGTTGTTTGAAAAAAAAATTCTCAATGAAGTCTCTTATCTAATAGGGATCTGTCATTACAAAAATCAATGCTTATATTCGGGATGTCCTCTAATACATTGGTTGTGTAGAGGTTTAAAGTGGATCCGATGTTTGAACCGATGTGTCGCCCGACGAAGGGAGATCGATGATCGTTTCAATACGATGCTATGTCCAAACCTAAAAACATTTAATGTGGCTTGGAAAATTGGAGTTTCAAATTGAAAAATAATTTAGCATAAATAAAATAATTTAAGAGATAAAGTTATGACTAAACTAGACGTGGTACCTTTTCCAAAAAATGTAACCAACTCCTTACTATAGAATTTCTAAACCAGAGTGTTACTTTTAGGTTCATAGTTCCTTAATATTAGGTAGCGACTCCAAACTTATAATTGACTTTGGAAATATCTCTTAAAATGTATTTTTTGGAGGGTAGCGACATATTATTACTCAAATTCTTCTAAAAATTTTGATTAAAATTTAATCAAAATTAAAATTGATGATTGAATGGTCAAATTAAATAGTAATACTTTCTTAATTATAGGGCTGTTAAAATTTTTAGTTACAAAATTTTCAAAGTTCAAAACTAACCTTTAATTGAATTAGATTAAATTACAAAGTTTGATTATCATTTATATACTAACGGAAAAACGAACCGTAGTAATATTACAAATTTCTACAGACTAAATAGCAAACATATAAGTTTTTTTTTTAGTAAAGAAAAAAGACAAAGCTAACAGATAAAGATAAATACTAATGATGATTAATTATTATACCACATGAAAATAATTAATTGTTAACAGTGAGTTCTGGAGGGAAACTTAACCTGCCAAAACAAATCAGATAAAACAATATTTTGGTACTTAATGGAAAACCAGTAAACGTAGTTTTCCTACCGTATTTAACAAGAAAGAAGATATATTTTAACAAACTGATTAATCATATATTTATTAGCTAACCTCCTAACGTTTAATAACTGAATGAACTGCAATGCCTCTATTTATAACCCAACACCACCCCCCCCCCCCCCCCCAAAAAAAAAAAAAAAAAAAAAAAAGAATGTCCGAAGTGAGCAAACTGGGGTACACTTTAATAACTTGTTTTTTCTCTCTTACGTGGGTACTTTTTTAGTCTATGGCAGATCAAGACTCTACTAAATATGATTTTCGGAGAAAATATTACTTTGATTTAAATGAACCTTTTGGATATGCCAATTATGAGATAGAAGACAGTGAACAGCCTGATTTGATTCTAGAGAGTGGCGAAAATTTAATGGTCAATTAATTTTTTCTTAATTAGTGAGAAGCTTTTTTTTTTTTTTAAGATGCTCGTGATGGCATAACCCACCATGCATATATATAACACTATACACCATATTTACATTAAAAAAAAAAAAAAGAAAAAAAAAAAAGGCAAAGATGAACGAAGGATGCATGCTAATTAGAAGCAAAAATACGTATTTTGGATTCCCTTTTTGCTTGGATACCATAACTCAATTAACTTCATGCTGGTGATCGAGAGATAGTACAACGGGAAGCCGGAGCAGCCTTCCTTTTAATTTGTTTGTTTTCTTTTTGTGGTATTGTTTGGATTAACAAACAGTGATTCGGAACTTTACTATGTACATGTGCCCTTCTAGATTGAGATTGGAAATTTCAATAATATGATAGATTTTCAAGAAGTCAACACTTTTTTTTTTTTTTTTTTCCCGTTGAAGAAGTCAGCCATTCTTCAATATTTTAATGCGTCTCTTAAATAATATGTAAACAACAAAAATATGGTTTTGGACAGTATCTAGGAACTTTTGGTCTATTCTTCTTTTAGACCAACCAAATCAACTTTGTTCAGCCTTTCTCTTGCTTATTTCGTAGGGGAAAAAATGAAGGACTAAAAGAAGGGAGGGTGGGGGAGTGTTGGGTTTGAATAGTCCTTCGAAGGATGAATAAAACTTTGTAAAGAAAAATAAAAATTATGGCCAAAACTTAAAGACAAAATAACATACAAGATAAAAACAATATGTAAAAAGATCATAGACTTGAACTAATTAAGTACACAACAATAAATTAAAGAGAGAAGGGATGGAGAAAGCAAACACAAGCATTTATCCTAGTCTATCTATGGCTACATCCAGTCCCTAAGAACAAAATGAAATTTCTCGGCCTACTATACTTTTCTATTTGCAAAGTTCCAATTTATACAGACGAGGAACAAAACCTTTACAATTACAATTACTCTTTTTTCAGACTCAAGAAAAACCTACTTTTTTATGGTGTGAAACTCACTCGAACAAAATTCTATTAAAAATAATAAAAACCCAAATGATTATGCTTATCTCGAGATCAAATAAATCGAAGTTGAAGCACAATAGCACAATATGCAAGAATTCAACCAATTAATCTCTCAAGAAAGATGTTAATTGATGATATGCAAGTGGGCCTCTCTCTTTCTTGATACTTTTCTTTCACTTTTCTCTTGCTAAAATCTATAGGAAAGAAAGATACATATAGAGAATTCAAGATACTTTCTTACTTGAAATGTCCATCGTAAGCAAATTTACTTAAAAATATTGCCTTCGTCTAGCATAATCACATGTTTAGATAGAACATTAAATAATTTCCAGTCCAATAATTCCATTTATATTAAATTAGTTTGTTAGTCCATCAAAAGTAAGGTTTATAGCCCTTGGGTCAACTAAAAAACCCTTTTCGTTGTTGGTGATTTTCTCACCCGTAGCAAGTAGGGGTGAGCAATAGTAGTTTGGTTCAAGTTTTGGTTTATTCAGTTCAGTTGTTTTAAAAACTAAGCCGACCCAAACTAAATTGAACCAAATTTGTATTATGCGAATTGAAATATTTTGATTCGGTTATTCATTTTTCAAAATTTTCCAAATAAAATTTCCTGATTTTTATTTTTCTATTTTTAAAAAATAAAAAATAAAAAAATAATTATGGTTTCTTTGGTTTCCAATTGGTTATGAACTACCAAACCAAACAAATAAAAAATTAAACAAACCGAATAGAACAAATCAAATTATGATAGTTTGGTTCGCTTGTGCTCATCCCTAGGGGCAGCCTTTCATCATCCTAGTTCTCTTTTTTAGCCTTCTTCTCTTTTATTTTATTTCTTGTTTTGTTTTTCTTTTTACATAGTTCCAACTTAGTTACTTATACAGAAAATAAATCAACTTTGGCGTAATCGAGCAACTACTATGGCGCTTTAAAAATCAGATTCAATGCAACAAAAACGGAATCGATATGCTATGATGAAGGCATTCGTCTGTCATTAATTTTTTTCTCGTTGCTGCATGATTACTAGCAATGTTAGATGACCAGTTTCATCGGAACTTTATCCACACCATCATAATACTATTTAAAATATAATTTTAAGGAGATATGATATCTGCAATTATATCAATCAGTAATATAATATGATATATTCATGTAAATATGCTACATCAAATAATATAATTATGAATCTTGTGTGAAAATTGAAGATGCCATAATTATAAGAACAAAGAGTATAGGATTTTGGTGGGATATATAGAAGTCAAAAAGTTCCATCTATATATAGTTAATGATTCAAATACTAAATAAAGGGGAAAAAAATAGTAGACTATATTGCGATAGGTTTGGTCAGAAGCTCACTTGTCCTAATCCCTTTTTTGTTCTGAAATAGTTTCAACGCCGCAAAAATATTAATATTCAGTCAAATAAAAGTAATATAGGCAGTAGTGACCAAAAAACATAAATGTCTGCCCTCGTCCATCCACAGCTTGTTGTCACTCTTTTGGTAAAGAAATTCACAAAATACTAATTCAACCAGCCAATTTGGACCTTTCTTATAATCAGGTAACCAAAAAATTAAATGCCGAGAAAATAAAAGTAAACCCCAGAAATTTTCAGGATCTCCATCAGCTGGTTACTACTTTTCAAAGAGTCGTCTAATGAATAGGTCATAAACTTAGGCACATAGCCTTACCAATCCAAGGCATCAAGATCAGTCTATAAATATAGAGGATGTGAGGCTTGTGCTATTCACATCCTCATTCGCTCTAAGTTTACTAGTAATTCTTTAGCTTCAGCCAACTTTCTACTACTGATTTCTTGCTAATATTTTGCTTAGGATACTAAAATGGCTTCTCGTTTATCTTTAGCTTGCGTTGTTTTTTCCATATTCTTGAGTTTCTCAAGCTTGCCATGTCAAGCACAACTCTCTTCAAACTTCTATGACAGCACATGTCCGAATGCACTGACCACAATTCGCACTGCTACTCGGAGAGCTGTTTCGAGGGAGCGCAGAATGGCAGCATCCCTTATTCGTCTCCACTTCCATGATTGCTTTGTTCAGGTAAATTATTCGATGGCTAAAACGTTAATACTAACGAGTGTTCATTTCAATCTTGAACTGACACGTAATTAAGTTCTGATTTTTGCATACATTGCAGGGTTGTGATGCTTCGATCATGCTTGATAATTCTCCCTCAATAGACAGCGAGAAATTTTCATTCAACAATGACAATTCGGTCCGGGGATTCGAAGTCATTGATGATGCCAAGGCTCAAGTGGAGAGCATATGTCCTGGAGTTGTTTCATGTGCTGACATTGCTGCTGTAGTGGCCCGTGATGCATCCGTTGCTGTAAGAAACACATTCCGCACTTGGAAACTTCTTGTTCAATTTTATAGCAGTTGTTTTTTAGTCATTAGTTACGTAAGCTTTGATTGTTTAACAAATGTTACCATGCATGATCAATCTATTTACAAGTGCGGTTTCTATCTATAATACAGGTTGGTGGACCATCATGGACGGTGAGACTTGGAAGAAGAGACTCCACTACAGCGAGCCCAAGCTTAGCCGATAGAGATCTTCCTAGAACTACAGCTGCGCTTGGAGACCTCATTGACTTGTTCAGCAGAAAAGGTTTGAGTGAAAGAGATATGGTTGCCCTTTCAGGTTCGTGCCTCAATAAGAACCTCAGTTTCATAAAATTTCTAGGGCTAAACATATATCTAAATACAAGAATGCATTACTTGCAAAGTTGGCTAAAGATTTCATTGTGATACAGGATCACATACACTAGGCCAAGCAAGATGTGTGACCTTCCGAGGCAGATTATACGACAACTCAAGTGATATTGATGCTGGCTTTGCTAGCACCCGAAAACGCAATTGTCCAGCTGCTCCTGGGAATGGAAATAATAATCTTGCACCACTTGATTTGGTTACACCCAATTCTTTCGATAACAACTACTTCAGGAATCTGATTCAAAGGAGGGGACTTCTTCAATCAGACCAAGTGCTCTTCAGTGGTCAATCTACAGACAGCATTGTTACTGAGTACAGCAGGAACCCTTCCCTTTTTAGTTCTGATTTTGCCGCTGCCATGTTAAGGATGGGAGATATAGAACCGCTAACTGGTTCTCAAGGAGAGATACGAAGGATTTGCAGTGTCGTCAACTGATTTGCTGCAGAATCACTCAACTTAAAGAAACAATAGTATTACAAACTATTTATTTCATTAAATTCAATAAATAGTGGAACTATGTCTTATAAGATATAATCTAGTCGAGGCAACCCACTAGTGATCCATGTATTCATTATTCAATTCAATTCAACTGTAATTTAAGTTTTTCTTTCTTTCCTATTTCAGACATGAACAAGTTTTTTTATTTTATTATTAGTAAAGGGAATAAAGCCCTGGTTGCTTTTATGTTTTGTTTTTATTGTAAGGATGTCATTTTGGTCGATTTGATTACTTTCAAGTCTTTTCAGTCCATTTGGTATAATAACTAAAATTAGTTCCTTATGAAATTGTTTTTTCCAAGAAGCCAAAAAAAAAAAAAACTTAGAATAGTGAAACCGTATTTAACTTCAGTACAGAAAAAGTAATAATCAAATATAATAAAACTTTAATGATCAAAATAAAAGAAAGATCACAAAATAAAAACCAAAACATAACAAAAAGTTTTACTAAAAGTAAAAAATAGTTCCCCATAGTAAAAAAATCAAATATAATAAAATTTTAATTATCAAAATAAAAAAAATTACAAAATAAAGACTAAAATAAAAATATAATTCTACTAAATTCAATGGCCAAAACAAAGAAAAAATCACAAAATAAGAATTATAATCGAAAGAAAAGTTTCATTGAAAAAAAAAGCTTAGGATAGTAAAACTTTATTTAGTTTTAGTATAATAAAGATAAAAATCAAACATGATAAAACTTTAATGAATAAAATAAAAACATATCACAAAATAGAAAAAAAAAACATATTTTTTTACTAAAAATCAAGAAACAAATATTTATTATAGGGACAAAAATTAAATATAAAAAAATTTATATTTATTATTGAGACAAAAATCAAATATAATAAAATTTTAATATTTATTAAAGGGTTGAAAATCAAATTATATTTATTATTGAGACAAAAATCAAATATAATAAAATTTTAATATTTATTAAAGGGTTGAAAATCAAATATAATAAAATGTTAATGACCAAAATAAAAAAAAAATTACAAACCAAAGACAAATACAAAAAAAAAAAAAGAGGGGCTTAAAAAATGCAACAAGAGAAAGAAAAAAAAAAAAAAAAAAGGAGCCGAATAATGAATGAACAGAGAATTTTCCTCGCTTTCTTTTAAAATATTTCTAAAAGTCAAGAAAAAAATATTTATTATAGAAATAAAAATCAAATATAATAAAATTTTAATATTTATTATTGGATGAAAATTAAATATAATAAAATGTTAATGATCAAAATAAAAAAATTACAAACCAAGGACTAAAATTAAAATAAAAGCCAAAAGAGGAGCTTGAAAAATACAACAAAAAAAAAAAAAAAGAGCGAACAGTGAATGAACAAACAGCAATTTTTCATTTTTTTTTTTAGTATATCTTATAATAACTAAATTTACCCCTTCAATAAAATAAAATTAGATTATCCAACCTTGGGAGAATAAAAGTTATCATATGAGATTTGTATATGTTTGAACCTAATGGACAAGAATCAAACTAAGTAGCAATGTTATAGTTAAAGAGAAAGAATTTAATTATTGGAGACTAATATGAAATCAAGTGAAAATTGGAGGAGTGATCTGTAGTTTGTTCCAAAAAGCCGTACAAGCAAAAGCAACAACTACACTCAAGCTGTATGGGTTTGTACCTTCCTACTATAATTATCTCATCTCCTCGTACAAAATCTCCCTCTCTTTTTTATCTACTTCTAATATCTAAACCAACAATGGCAGTGTCCACCGCCTTATCCATAGCCGGTGCTGGTGCCGGCGCTCGCTTCTCCGGCGAGTTTCAGCAACTGTGTCATATGGAAGCTAGGCTATTTCAAAAACCCAGAAAGCATGCTGAGTGGTTGTGCTTTTATAGGCACCGATTGCCTCATTATTACAAGTGCTTTTGTCAAGAAATCAGAACCGAGAAATTGAGTTTCAACAAAAGTTTGGCTCTACGCAAAGATTCTGATGATAGCTTTCTCTCGGTATGGTGCTTCATTTCATGTTGGCTTTTGTTTGATGTGAACTGTTGCTGCTGAAAACTGTGGATGTGAGGATAGAAATTTATGAGCCTGTGTTGCTTTTTACTTTCATTGTTTTGCTTAGGTTAAGTTGATAATGATATAGTGTAATTGGGTACTTGTAAAATTGAAAAAAGCGTTAGAAACACTGAGACTTTGTATTTGAATCACTTGTTCTATTCTAGTTTTGTTTACATATGTACTGTTTGACTTGTGTTTTGTTTCATTCCTGAAATTTTGCCAATTCTTGTCTCGAGAGACCATTAGATACAATCAAACAAACTGTTCATGTTGGGAAAATTTTGAAATTCTTCTTTGTTTTCGTGTTGATTTTGAGAAGAGACCGTGCTGAGTTTGATTAGTTGTCTCCTTCTACATTTTGAAAGAAATAGTTGATCGTTGTGTCTCATGCCTTACCTCTGTTTGTAAGCCTAAGACACTCATAATTGTCCTTCAAATGGCACTTTTGAATTTTGGGAGAAAGCTTATTGAAATAGTAATTGGCACTTTTACAGTCTAAATAGTTGATATGTGCTTAATCAAGATTTTAGTCCAAGCATGATCCACTATCTTATCTTAGCTTTTGCTGCTTGAGCACATAATTCTTTAACTTGTGATCAAAACCTTACAGCATATTCAGATTCGAGTTTGTTCTTCCTTTACAAATATGCTATACCTTAACCATGGTTGTGCATACAGAAAAGTCAGAAGTGTATAACTGTCATCAGTTACCAGATTAAAACATAGCAAATCCGTCTCTCCAAATATGTATGCTGCTGATGAGAGTCACATTTATTTGGTCATTCTCTGTTTGTCTGAGTAATTCCAGTTCTGCTATTTCTTTTTACTGTAATGAATCCTGGATAGAATCAAGAAATGGACACTCTCTTATTCCTAGTTATCTATACTTGTTAGCCTCATAAGCCTGTGGGGTTGGTTTTATGCATTTATTGAATTGTCATGCAACTACATCGTGTTCAACTTTTATGCTTGTTTTTTATTTATTCCGTACTTTAGGTGTTTGGATTTTTAATAGTCAAACTCTATGATAATAATATACTGATTACTGGTAATTTGGGGATGACTGTTCTATGCAAAGTATGTTTCAGTAGTCATAAATAAGCTAGTAAGGTGAAAAAATAAATCAAATGGTATTTCCTTCATTTAATATGTTGCATGAGGTTTCTTTTCTTCTTTTTCTCCCCTGCTGAATGTCAGAGCCATCCCTCAAGTTTTGTAAGTTTTGATTAGTAGAATGAGATCTAGCCTTCACCATGCTTTTGTTTCTGTTTTTACATTTTGCTTGAGTTAATATTTAAGGCATTCTACATTACAAGCATAAGATGCCGGACAAAGGGAGAGTTTTCAGCTTCTTATTGGAGTCCAAGTTAATTGATATTCATTAGGTTACGGAATATCTGACTGTCACTAGAAAATTAATTGTTTACATGTCATGGATACTGAAAGAAATTCACTCCGCTTTTTTGGCCTTTAACACCAGTTTATTTGAATGCATGACATTCTTTCTTTTCTCACTCTGTATTGACTACATTCTACTGTGGTGCTGACTGGAATTGGAAGATTATTATGATTAATGCTTATCTATCTTTCTATCCGCTTATTGGATGTTAAGGTGAGTGCTTCCAGTACCCACGAGGCAGCATTCCTGACATGATTGATATCTTTGCAGAATGTAGAAGATACAGATGAGATGTTTGATGACTTATTCAATAAATATGGAGAGGTGGTCTTTAGGAGCAATGACACAAAACCTCCTACTGCAGAGGTTGATGATGATGCTGAAAGCTTGTCATGTATGTCTATAACACCCATGTTTAAAAGCAATATTATTGCCTATGTTTTACGTACATACAATAATATCTGTCTGCACCTAGTTTTCCAGCTATGCACATGAATGTTGGCTGATGTCAGGTATCTTAATCTAAGATATCTAATTTTGTACTATTGTGCTCTACTACTGTATTTTCCTGGTACTGATTACAATTATAATAATGATGTTAGTTTGATTGCTATTGCTAATGAACACTACCTGTTGCTTTCACTTACTTGGTCTTGTGGTTACTATGGCTCATATTGTCACTGCTATCATATCATTCAATTACATCATTGTACCATTCAAAAATTTCTTGCTACCTGTGACGTTGTGCATTGCTCCTAACCAACCCTGTTCTGCTTTTTCCACAAGTGCTGCTAACAGGCATTCCTTGTGTACTTGAAGTTACTGGAAAATCGTGTTTTTAAGACATTTGAAGATGAAGGATCGCTTTTATGCTAAGAAAACAACTTCATTATAACGAGACTTATGTGTCTATCAACTTCGGCCAAGTCTTGGTTGTGTTGGTGCAGTTCAGCTAGTTGTGATGTCTTTCAGTTCTCTTTGGGACTTTGGTGTTTTTATTCTTGTTTCCTTGTGGTAAATGATTCATGTGCTTCTGATGTTCACTGGGTTCTTTTCTGAGCAAGACATGCATATTGCAGTTATGCATACACATGCTTCAGCAATCTCCATATAATCCTTCCATTTTTATGTACTACGCCTATGATTGACTATCCTTCTTCTTCTCTTCTGTTCTATTTTTGGTGGTAGTTGCTGTCGAAATGGCCAAGGTTGCAAGTGATGTTAAGGCTTCAGATATAAGGGTCCTCTTTGTAAAGCCTCTTGTGTACTGGACTAGATTTTTTATCATTGCAACAGCATTTTCACGTCCTCAGATTGACGCTATCAAGTATTAACTTCTATTTTCATTTCATTATCTTTTTGACATTTGGTTGATATAGATTACAGATGTCAATATTTGGAGCAATGCCTGAGATGATGTTTTCTCCCTTGTAGTTCCAAAATAAGAGATCTTGCTGAAAAGAAGTATGGAAAAGTTCCATCGGGGGACTCAAAACCCAACTCATGGACCCTGTTGGACTTTGGTAAGTTCTTGAATGACAACCCAGTGGCTTCTGGTTATATGAAATTAACTCAACAAGGAAATATAACCAAAACAAAAAACATAATACTTGAGTTTCACAGTTATGAACATAGCCATATCCTCAAATTGCATAAAAAATTGGAAGGATGTCATATGCTGGTCAGCTGATAATTTCTTGGCATCCTTGTCCTTGATATTGTCGCTGAAATATTAGTATTTAGGATCTCTTGAGATGGGTACAGGTAATCTAGTCTTTTCTTCTCTTGATAGTTGGTTGGCGGTTGAGCTTTTGTTATTTCCACTACGATAAATTTCTTGGTGTTGTTGATCAATGTAATTTGACTTGAATGTTGTTCCAGGTGATGTGGTAATCCATATATTTCTTCCTCCGCAGAGAGATTTCTACAACTTGGAGGAATTCTATGGTAATGCAACACCTATTGAACTCCCTTTTGAGAACCAACCTCCATATGGCAGCTGAAAATAAGTTTGCTCGAGGACCTGAAAGCTTTTAACCGTGTCCACATGGCTGTGGTGTTTGGTTGGCAAACGAAGCAAGTTTCACCTCTGCCTGTTTCTGGTTTGCTCGGTAGACGTGCAGAGGCAGGAGGATTGAATAGAAACTTCTATGGGCAGTGGGCACTCCTTGCTGAAGACATTCCTTCACTAATTTGTAATGGATCAAGAGGGGGTGTATCGACATCCTTCAAGTATCTCTTCTGGCTTCTGTTCCTTCAAACTGTACTCGAAGCAGTAGATGGATCATGTATCTGTGAAAGCCAAGTGCTTTTGTTAACAGCAAAAATTGAATGTATTACCATCCATAGTTGCAGTTTTTACTCTTCGAGGTAGCTTCTTTTCTCCTCATTCTTATCTTTCTAAATTTATTTTCAAAAGAAAATTATTAGGATAATAAATTTTAATGCTCATTGATGACAAATAAAATGAAGATACCAAACAAGGCTGTTCTTGGACTCCTGACCAAATGCAGAAACAGAGTTCAGCTTTCAGCTGGTTAAAATAACAAAGACATGGAATTGTGATAGTGACTGTTTAGTTATATTCGTATAAAAATATTACAGGGCCAGGAAGTATACAACATCTGATTTCAACTCTCTCTACTGGTGATTTGTACAGATCCAACTACTAACGTTCTTAAGTATAACTAAACATGACTAAAGATCTTTTGAATTTAGACACTGGGCAGAATCCAGCCAAATGAACTGAGTTTGGAATATCCTCAGTGATTTTGTAACTAAAATGCCCTCTACACTTCTGGAGAACCACGATAGCGCCAAGCCTGTATGAAGCCTCCTGATTAAATGGTCCATAAAGAGAACTATAAAGATCAATTAAGTCCGTATGGTCATCAGCTGATCAATGGTTGCCACCCTCTTAGAACAGTAGAAATTGATTCCTGCAGACACAGAATGAAGACATGTCTTTAAGAAAGAGCATAAAAATGTGTTAGATATAAAAACATCCCTCCCTCCCTACACCACTCACAAGTATATTAACAGAAACACAAACAAAATGATGCTTTATTACATACAAAAATCTATGTGAGCTCATGTGGAGATAGAAGTTGGAGTTGAAGATGGGGATCATAGGATTAATAAAACAGGGGGAAAGATGCATTCGTGCATGCACATGCAGCCATGCTTATGTTTAAGCATAGAAGGACATCTACTATGAATAATAGAGGGCTATTTAGATATAAGAGGAGATTTACAGTTACAGTTGGACGCGAGTTGACTGCCTTGTCCAGGGTCTGTCAAACTCAACTCCATATCGTGAGTAGCACCAGGCTCATAAGCTTCAAGAAAACTAATCTTTGCCTTATTTGGTAAATCATGGGGATGAACAAATGGCACTCCAGGAGGCCATCCAATCTCCATTCTTATGTTTGCACATGGGCTATCTAGGGCATGAACGTGATTCTCACACTCTTTCAGGTTGCAGAATCTTAGCTTGATGCCCTTCTTATCTGCAATGTCCTGAACTCTTTCTTTCAGAACCCTCTGGGCCTCGAGCCTTAGCCTCTTTGAGGGTGGTAGAGGTTTGCATCTTGAATTATTCTTCCTCCTCCTCATCAAGGGCTTCATAGATCCTGTACCAGCATGTCATCGATCCAAGGACCTGCTGTTAAAAACTACTCACTAAGGGCTATTTGAACGAAAAAAAGAGAGGTGAAATTCCAAAATGAAGATAAGCCAACATACAGATCAGGATTAAGCATAAATAGAAACTCTATTAACCAAACAGTGGGATACTGATTTCAAAACCTATGACAAACACAACAGAAGAAAGCAGATAAAAATCACAAACTCTTATTGTTCCACTGATGAACTTACAACAGAAAATGCAATAACTATGATAGACACAACAGAAGAAAGCAGATAAAAATTACAAACTCTTATTGTTTCACTGATCAATGATTTTCTAAGAAACAACACAATTCCAAAGCAGAGTTTTTTCCACTCCATATGAAGAGCCTAATGGATCAGAAAGACAAGGCTAGCATATGTCATATGCTTTGTGCAATAAATTTATGATGCATTTTAACAACTATATTAATTTGCTAGTTAAGAAACCAAAACAGGGACGCTATCGAAGTGTTGCATACCATTCTGCGCCGTAGGGAAACTGAAACTCTGAAAATTATGTCTGTTAAAGAGCTGATCAGTGGGATGGGATCTCTGCATGAAATCATCCACTGGTATCGGTAGCTGAAATTGAGCTTCAACACCATGGCCAGCAGCTCTCATTTCCGAACAATTGAGACTAGTCATAGATTTTGGCATAAGTTTAAAAGCCAAAGAACAACGTCCATACATGTTACCCTGCATACTATTAACCTCTGTTCTGAGCAGTGCCGGGTTGACATAGCCTGCAGTTGCCTGGTAGAGAGCAAGACCAGGGTAAACAATGGCTTCTTGAGGACCAAGATCACCGTCCACAAGAACCCACCGACCATGAACGTCTCTTACATGTAAACCTGCCTTATCTGACTTGACAAGAGATATTAGGCTTTTATCCACTTGGTGCTCATGGTCTGGATACATAACCAGCTGCCCATCCTCTTGGGTTGTTAAATTATGGTGTTGTGCAACCTGAAAAGATGGCCTTGCATGACAGCAAACAGACAACACAGAAGACGATATTTCCCTGTTTCTCAAGGGAATGTTATCAAGTATTTCAGTAAATGGTGAGCTACGCAAGTTTAAATAGAAGCTGATGGCATCCAGTATATCCCTCGCTGCCTTTCCAAGCAAGGAAAATATGTCAGGCAAACCTCCTGGAGGAATTTCCATTGTATTGTTGGGCTCTATAGGAGTCAGTCCAGGTCTATAATCATAGGTTTCCTGCCACAGCTGAGGATCCGTGTAGTAACCCGATGTCTTGCACCATTCGCGAGAATCGTTGGTGTGAATCATATCTGGAGCTGGAAATGACGATCGTTGATGAAAATACAAGCGAGCAGAATCCAAACCAGATCTTAAGAGAGCTCCATCGCTTGATGAAAACTGAATGATAGCAGCAGAATATTGGACAAGCGATTGCGACAAAGTTGTTACAGATAGTTTATAAGAGTCAGTAGGAAGGCCTTCAGAGGGAACTAGATCGCTAAGCTTCACACGGCCCAAAGATGGCAGGCCATTGCCTGCCATGAAATTGTCACTGTGATGGTTGCCTGAGCTTAAACAGAAATAAAGCACCTTATGAACAGCAGAAGTGAACAAGGGCATCAGTCACAATCCCAAAACTATTAGCCGTCTTGTTAAAAATCAAAACTTGTTTCAATTGCCCTAAACTCAGGAACTTATTCATTTAAAATTGTCAACTAATTTCAAATGAAAAGACATATTACAGGGCACTTTGCAGATAATAACAAGAATGCAGTCATCTAAAGGTCCTACAAAGGGCACTTTGGAATTCCCACATGAAACAATTGTAGTCTGCCATTCCCAACTTTTATCTCCAATCATATTCACAGAAAATAACCCAATATGTCAAATGATTCATTTACCTTCCTAAATAAAGCAATAAAACTAAGAAACAGCATAAAAAAGAAAAAAATAATAACTTCAGAAAAGGAAATAACATTGATGATATAATATGCTTTCACAGAACAGCAAGCTTTTCAAAACCGACATCATTCAAACAACACCCTCTAGTTTTGCATTAACAATTTCAGCACATGCCCACTTCCTAAAATCACATTTCTCTGGCACTACTACCTTTTCAGTTCCCAATCATCAAGAACCAGTTGTTACTCCTAGCTCTAGAGCCCAAAAAAAAGACATCAAAAACACAACTTTCCTATAAACAAACAGTCCTTTCGAACACCAGCTATCAAATAGTTTGACACATATTACGAAAAAAAAAATTAACAGTTTTTCTTTTTCCTCACAAAATGACCCTCCTTATTTCCATTAATCAACAATAAGCAACAACCCAGACTGCAGCTAACTTCAAAATCAAAACTTTTTAACATCAACTTTGAAAACTTTAAGAAGAAGGGAGAAAGAACTCACCTTTTTCTTTCAAAGAAGCTGGCTTGAACAATCAAATGCCAAATTGGGTTAATTCTGGATTAGGGTTTTGTAGAGACACAGAGGGCTTGGTAGGTTAAGAAGAGTTAAGACAGAACAATGGAGTCCTTTTGTTTTTTTCAGTTGCAGACAGGTTAAAGGAATATTGAAGGGTAAGAGATTAAAGCAATAGGAGGAGAATTACAGCTTGGTAAATATATATTGCTGGGTTTGTTTTGGTTGTTATGGCTGTGACTGTAAAATGCTTTAATTATTAAGAAATTTTGATGATTTTTTTTAAAAAAACATTTTTAAATCATTTTTTGGTATAAAGATTTAGAAAGAAGTACAACTAAGGGATCTTTTCATATTCAAAAAGGCTTTGATTGCTTAAAGATCAGCGTATTCACGTATGATAAAATAATAATAATAATAATAATCAAAAGGGATCTTTTCATATTTTTTTAATTACTTAAAGATATGTTAAGAGGATGGAATTCTGTTGTAATTATTTTCTAGATAATTTTTTTCAAGTCTCACACTCTCATAAGTTTTGGCTCTCGAGCTATAAAATGTTGGTAATAGCTTTCCGTACTAATATGGATAATGTATCTTTAAAATTATTTGGAAAAAAAAATTAGTTTCTAGTGACTCATAAATTTATCTAACGATCTTATTTTATCTAATTAAGAGTAAAATATACTATTATATTATATTATATTATATTCATTAGGATATATTAATTAATCCTTACCAGTATATTACTCAAAGAGTATTTTGCACGAATCAAATCTGAATACATCAAAAAAAAATTTAGTAAATCATCAATTTATAGAAATTAAAATTGAAGTGTCAAAAAAAATTTCTTTCCCAAAAAAGAATAAGACTCGTCCAATAATGACACCTACAATAATTTAACCCTTTTAGGATTTAATTTAATTAAAAGCAATCGAAAAAAACTGCAATCAATAGGATTTTCCCGATCCTCTCTTCTCGAAAGAAATAACATGAAATTCCTTTCTCATTTAATATAATGTGCATGGTGTCTATACTTGTACTCATTTAATTTAATAATTCACAAGAAATTCTAAGGGATAAATTATTAAGTATATCTAAAATTGCACTTTTCGAATTTTCTCTTGTCAACTCAATATCATATGAATGAGTTGAAAAGCTCTTCATTCACGCCATAATAAAAATAAATAAATTCTTGATTTTTAGAAGAGCATAACTTTATTTGTGATGATAAAAAAAAATAAAAAAGAAAATTAACTATTAATTTTTTCTACAACTATCCTGCTAACATAGATTTGTTTAATTAAATATGAATTAGTTGGGGTTTACAACTGATTAGCATATAAAAACCCATACTTCTCCCCTCGTATAAATTGGTTTCAAGACAAATTTTACCCTCGTTATATTATAACTTGATAATTTCAAATCCTTAATATCAAATTACGTAAGTTGAACTTTAAATTATTGATTTTTTGATAAAATTGATTCAATTTTCCTCATTATCGTTATATGTAATTGTCAATTAAGCTAACCATTTCATGAAATGTCAAAACAACGTTGTGTTGAAATTCTACCGTTATTTATGTTTTATTCTACAAAAATATTTTAAAAATATGTTTAACCCCTTAATCTTTTTTATAAAATATTATAAATATTTTTAACCCCCTAGTTTTGAACTTTTTTTATAATTTATAAAATTAAGGGGGTCAACCTTAATTATACTCATTTTAATTTATAAAATATTATAATTTATATTGTAAGCATTTTAATGCTCATTGGATATTGTAAACGTTTTATAAAAAATATTGTAAAAAAAATAATTAACAATACACAATTTCGTGTCTTTAAAAAATATTTTATAAAATATTTATAATATTTTATAAAAAAAGTTTTAAAAAATTAAAATTAGGGGGTTAAAAATATTTATAAAATATTTTTTATATAATTATAAAATATTTATAAGAAAAAAAATTTTTTAAAAAAAGTTCAAGATTAAGGGGTTAAAAATATTTTTAAAATATTTTTTTTAAAAAAAATAATTAATAACGGAATGTTAAAATGACGTAGTTTTGATATTCTAAGTACTAGGCAAACCAAGTGACTATTACATATAATGACAATTAGAAAAGTTGCATTAATGTTGCTCAAAAACCAATAATTTTGTGTTCAAATTACTTAATTTGATATTAAGGACATAAAATTGTTAAATCATGATAAAATAAGAGCAAAAATTGTAATTAACCTCATATAAATTACATCGAAAATTTTTATAAATCTCACTTTTATATGAAAAAATAGATTATTTAAGGTTTATTAAATAATATAATAATTATATTATAAATACACTAATATTTAATATTTTTTTAATCGAGTGCATAAATTTTATTTTCGTTTAAATATATTGATTTAAAAAAAAAACTATCAATCAAATATTCCATCAACTTTTTTTCAATTGTTTTATTTGATAACACATATTTTTATTCATGCTAGTGAATTATGATTTTTCTCTTTTATTTTCTCGTCGAAACTTTCTCTCAAATTATTTTGCATTTATTATTATTATTATTATTATTATTATTTGATATAAATACAATTCTTTCAAAATAGCTTCTCGTTTATCATGCCCGCCATGTCAAGCACAACTGTCGTCAAACTTCTACGACAAGCACATGTCCGAATGCACCGAGTACAATTCGTAATAAAATTCGCGAGTCGTCTCGAGGGAGCGCGGAATGACGGCATCCCTTATTCGCCTTCATTCCCCTTTCGTCTCGAGAGTAGAGAATTCGATTTCATCAAAATCGGTGTCAAATGTAAATATCATTATAATTTTGTTTTCAATAAAGGAATGTGAATACTAAATTGTTTTTATAGACTTGGAAATAATGTGGAGTGCGTTTGGGATTGAAATAGGG
The DNA here is from genome assembly GCA_963924115.1 of Dovyalis caffra. Classification (NCBI taxonomy): domain Eukaryota; kingdom Viridiplantae; phylum Streptophyta; class Magnoliopsida; order Malpighiales; family Salicaceae; genus Dovyalis; species Dovyalis caffra. The sequence goes on along the minus strand of CAWUPB010001199.1, from coordinate 3,190,306 downwards.
ATAGAGATTGTTGAGTTTTAGTAAAATCTTTGCCTCATTCATGTATTCATTATGTAATTCAATTTCTTTTTTAATTATCATATTTAATCCAATTCAAGTAAGATGCTTAGTCTCTCTTTATTAATGTCTTTTTATTTTTATTTTTGTCATAATTAAATAACTATGTATTTTTATAATTTAAATATATACTAATATATGAATGTGGTTTTTTTTTTTTTTTAAGAATGAGTCAATTAAAGGTTATCTGGATAAATCAAATCATCTAAAAAAATTAATAATAAATAAGTAATCACAGGGAAGTCACCACTCATCCTTATTTGTGAGTTGCGTACTAGAATATTATCTTTCATCATCTTTAATGTTAACTGATTCATGAATTTTTAAAAGTCATTTAAGTGCAATGAAGCATCTTCATCATCTTTGTACATATTTCGATTTACAAAGTTTATGATAAAAAGAAAAAACCTTATTTTGTGCACTCTTCTTAGCAAAAGTTTCTTTCGGGAACTTTCAAATTTTATAGCAATTATGTTGTTGAGAAATATATGGATTTAGAAGATACAAATTTTCTAAAAGCATATGTAGCTTTTCTATTGATTGGTTTTGTATTTAGCTTCCTTTGATAGACTTCTTTCTTTTGCATTCAAATAGCAAAGTTAAATCATTGTAATAAAAGTGATCCTCGTCAATTTCTTTCATAGGAGATAATTGAAAAGGCAAGCTTTATCATATTCGAATCTTTTATTTTTAACTACAAAAAAAAAAAAAAAAAAATCAATCTACACAATTCGAAGGTCTAATACTCGTTTTGTTGGAAAAAGACACTTGTATGAATCAAAATTACAAGCTACAAGTCCCAATATTTTTTGTTTTATATTAATTTGAAAGACACCAAGACTCATCCAAAAAAAAAAAAACAATTAGGCCACTAATTATGGTCTATAACTAATTTGGTCCTTAAAAAAAGCCCAATTTGATCAATGAAAGGTGTTCATCGTCCTTTTAATTAAAGAAAGATTTTACACAAGTTCCGATGTTACAACTCTTCACCACTAAAGCCTTAGAGGCGAGGAAGTGCTTATTTGTTATAAACTCTAGTTAATTTTCCGATTGCTTTAAAAGGAACTAAGTAGACTTAACTTTAACAATTTTTTCAAAGTAATGAAACCAAGAAATAAGCATACTTTTTTGTTGGCATCAAGTACCAATGTACACACAAACAGGAAAAAAAAACATTACTATATTGGTTTTCCTCATTTTGAACTCGTACTCTTCGATTTTTTTTTATTGAAACTCTTCTTTTTTTATTTGATTAAAACCATTTACTTTTTGATGTTTTTTGCTTCAAACCTTCTCTTATAAAACTATCAATCAGTTATCAAGATGTAATCAAGATTTTTTATTTTATAATGCTACATGTTGATTACCGATTGATGATGTTATAATAGTTTACCCGAAACAAAAAATCTCAAAAAGTTAAGAGTCACATTCAAGTAAAAAAAGATTTTATTATGAATTGTTAGTCTTCAATCGTAGTTAGGAGTGTTTAGAAAAAATGATAAAAACAATAAGTGACTAATGTTGATGTACCGAGTAGTTATAACTAATTAGCTAACGTGGTAGGTTAGTTACAACTAATTAACTAACGTGACGATTAGTTAGTCGGTTAGTAATAATAAAGGTGTAACGGGTAGATTTTTGAAATTCATTCAATGAAGTTATAAAGGAAATTATTCCTAAAAGTCTCTCTCTTGACTCTTTCTTCTTCTTCTTCCTCTTCCGCTTCCTCATAATTTTTCTTCCATTTCCTTTGTTAAGTAAAGTACTTAAGAAATTGGTATTAGAGCCATCCGGGATCAACCATGGTCGATAACAACGGAATCGAGCTCTAGAGGAGCATAATCGAAGACAAGAAGAATAGATGTAGGGCATGCACCAAGAATTTCAAAAATGTATTAAAGAAATTAAAAAACAAATACGAGTGCAAAATCAACAAACCAAACTTCAATTGGAAGCTCTAATGAAGATGATTTAGTCATCGATGGCTAAGGAAAGACATCGAACATCTTTCGCTTCTTTGCATGGAGGAAATGCAACTATGAAACCCACTCATAAAGGTAATCCCGGTGAATCCTTGTTAACTCCCGAATTTGTGGTTATAGTTCTTCGATTCCCAAAGTAGAATTACGAGTGGCTTAGGGGAGAAAATCCTAAGTGGTTGGATTCGTAAATGCAAATAGTATTTTAAGATGAATTTCGTTCTCGTTTATTAGTAAGTAGAAGTTGCTTCCATGTATTTGGAAGGAGTAACCGAAATTTAGTTTAAAGGTTTTGTAGTAAGAAGCGATTTAGGTAATTGGGAGGAATTTGTAACGATTTAGGCAATTAGGAGGAATTTGTGAGAGAAATATGTAGAAGGTTTGGCGACAGAGAAGATGTAATGAAAGAGTTTAATAAACTCAACCAAGAAAAAGATGTGGAGCAATATGCGGATAAATTTGAAGAACTTAAGTCTTTAATGTTTCCAAGCTACCTCCATCCGCTCAAATCTTATTTTGTGTCTAGCTTCAATAGTGGACTCAAAGAGGATATCAAACCTATGCTAAAGATTCCGAAACCCATCACCCTAACACAAGTATTTGATCAAGCTAGATGGTAGGAGGAGTTTGCGAATGTCATGGCAATGAAAACCAAAAATACACAAAAAAAAACCTTTCCATTGTATAGCAATACACGAACTTACCCAAATCAACACCATTCATACAATATCAATAAACCATATACGAACTAGTTCCATAAGCCTAGCATTACCTTTACTAAACACGAAAACACTAACCCCCACAAACTTATGAATCCTAGCTCGTAAAGATCATAACCGGAGACCTTACAAGACCAAAGGACGAGGATGGGACTCCGTTTCAAGTGTGGAGATAAAATACTCTAGGACATAAATGTACTAAAAAAACATTAAATGGAATAAAAGGAATTGAGGAAGATGGTGATGAATTTATGGATGTAAAAGAAGGAAATGGGGAGTAGGGTGTAATGGATGAAAGGCATTATAAAGAAACTAGGTTGTCTTTAAATGCCTTAGTCGGGAAGTTTGCAAACAATACTATCAAGATTAAGGGATGTTATAAACAAAAGGAAATTATCATTTTAGTTGATAGTGGAAGCACACATAGTTTTATCAATCTTAAGGTGGTGAAAAAGTTGATGTTGTGATTGAGGAAAATTTTACTCTTTCGGTGACGAGTAGCTGATAGAGCAAGCATGAAATGTTCTCGCTAGAAGTCTAAGATTGGTTTGGTGGTTTGGTTTATGTAGGGGCATGAATTCGGAGCTGATTTGAGAGTACTATAATTGAGGGAGGTGTGATATGGTGTTAGGAGTTGATTGGCTATGAATGTATTCTCTAGTATTGTTTGACTTTATCAATATAAAGTTGTCATTTAAGAAGGGAGGCGAATGATTAAGTTGAAAGTGGATGACGAAGTTGCTCAATTGCAATTGATCACAACGGCAAAGTATACAAAGCCCTAAAGACAGTAGTATGTAGAGTAATGGAATAAATTTCCTCTATTACAACTAGCGTTGTGTTAAAGGAAGTGGAAAATAGTGAGATAATGGCATTATTGCTTAAATATGATGAAGTATTTACCGAACCGAAGTCCTTACCACCAGTGAGGAAGTTTGACCATAGGATTCCTCTAATTCCAAGCAGCTAAACTAGTAAACATCACACCATATAGAAGCTCTTTTATGCGTAAGGAGGAAATTAAAAAGTTAATTAAGGAGATGCTTGCAGAATGGAGTAATTCAGACCTAGTTGTAGTCCTTTTGCATCTTCGCATCAGCTGGTTGAAAAGAAAGAAGGAACTCCGAAGATTCTATGTGGATTATCGATAGCTCAATAACATTACTATAAAAAATAAGTCCCTAATACCTTTTATTGATGACTTGCTAGATGAGTTGCAAGGTTTTCACCTTTTTTCCAAGATAAACCTGCGTTCGGGATACCACCAAGTTAGGATGAATGAGTCGGACATTGAGAAAATAATATTTAGAACTTATCAAGGACATTATGAGTTCAAAGTAATTCTTTTTGGATTGACTAATTCTCCAACAACATTTCGAGCCATGATGAATTTGTGCTAGAATCATATTTACGAAGATTTGTCCTTATGTTTTTTTATGACATCTTAATTTATAACCCTAAATTAGAGTTTCATATTCAAATACTAAGATGCTTAGAGGTATTATTAAGGAATAAGTTATTTGCAAGGAGATCCAAATGCACATTCCGTCATAATCAAGTAGAGTATCCGGGCCACGTCATCTCAAGAGTAGGAGTAACAATTGATCCAAAGAAGATCGAAACCGTTAGCAATTAGCCAATTCCAAGTCAATTGGGGAGTTAAGGGGATTTTTAGGGCTAGTCGACTATTATATGAAGTTCACTCACAATTATAATTTAATTAGTAAATCATTGATTGACCTATTGAAGAAGAATAACTCCAATTAGAATGAACGAGCTCAAAGGGTTTTTGAGCAATCGAAGATAAAGTCATATGGTACACTATTTGCTAGCATTACTAAACTTTCACAAGCCTTTTGTTCTAGAAACTAATGCCTATGACGATGGGGTAGGAGCTATTTTTTCTCGGGAAAGTAGACCACTCGGTTTTATTTAGCAAGGTTTTGTGTCCTAAGCATCAAGGGATGTCAATCTATGAGCGGAAGTATTTGGCCATTCTCATGGCATTGGATAAATGGAGGCACTATTTAGAAGTAGAAAAGTTCATTATTAAGATCGACCACGAAAATCTTAAGTATCTCCTGAACATCGGATCCACACTCCAATTCAATGAAAGGGGCTCACAAAGTTGTTGGGACCGAGGTTTGAGATTCGAGTATAGGAAAGGAAAGGAAAACATAGTAAGTCGATACTTTGTCTCGTAGAGTTCATAACTCTTATACTATTTTAAGTCATCAATAAGAAGGACATCTTTATGCTATAACCACCATGGTTCCTATATGCTACTAGGATATTATGGAATCATATAAATAGGATGTTAAGGAACAAGAGATCATCATAGCTAAAGAAGTTCATGCTAGTGTTTTCTCTCAATTTTCTTATAATGAGGGAATACTAAGGTATAAGCAAATAATTTATATAGGTGAAGATTAGGAGTGGAGGACATAATTAGTGTAAGTCCGCTCATAACTCGCTATTGGGGGTTATACAAGAGTTCAAAACACATACGAAGGCTCAAGCATGCTTTTTATTGGCTAGCTATGAAATTAATGGTTAAGACTTGGATGGATAAGTGTGATTTTTACATGAGAGTAAAATCGAAAAATCGAGTTATCTAGGGTTGCTACAACCATTACCAATCCTAGTAAGAGCATGGAAAGATATCTCTATGGATTTCATAGAAGGATTGCCCAAATCAAAAGGTAAAGACACTATTTTGGTGGTTATGGATAGGTTCACAAAGTATGAGCATTTCCTTTCCCTATCTCATCTATTTATAGCTAAGGATGTGGCCAAGACATTCTTAGAGTAAATTTACAAGTTATATGGATTATCGACCTCCATTGTTACGGAGAAGGACAAAGTCTTTATCGGTATGTTCGGAGAGAATTATTCAAGTCTTTAGGGGTTCGGCTTTGCATGAGTTTAGCTTCCCATCCTCGGAAAGATGGCCAAACGGAGAGGTTAAATAATTACCCGGAGACTTATTTAAGGTGCATGTGTATGGATTGTTCAAGAAGGTGGCACAAGAGGTTGCATTTGGCATAATATTGGTATAATTCGAATTTCCATTCAGTAATTCGGATGTCTTCATTTCGAGCCTTGAATGGTTATTTCTCTTCCAAAAAGAACTTATTTTACGTAGAACATCTACAACTATTGCTCTTAAGGAATTAATGTGGGAGAGGGGAGTTATAGACTTGTTTTTAGGTGTATAATTGGGAAAGACATAACATCGAATGAAACGGATGGTCGACCGAAGGAGAACCGAAAGAACATATGAAGTTGGATATAAGTTCTATCTCAAGCTTCAACCCCATAGGCAAGTCGGTGTGGCATTAAGGAAAAACTTCAAGTTGAATCTCGGATATTTTAGCCCTTATTCCATTCCGCAAAAGGTGGGACATGTAGCTTACAAACCGGAGTTACCCTCAAATGCTCTTGTTCATCCCGTTTTTCATGTTTCACTCTTAAAATGGAAGGTTGGTAACAATGTTGTTGTTACTATCGATCTACCACCTATGGATGGTGAAGGTCATATCACACTTTACCTTACTCGTTGTTTTGGATCAAAAGATTATAAAGAGGAATAATAAAACAAGTAGTCATGGGACTCATTCGGTGGATCGGCATGCCAATGAATGATGTAACGTGGGAAGTGTTGGAAGCTTAGAGCTTTAATTTTCAGATTTACGCTTTGATCCTCGAGGACAAGGATCCGTTTGAAAGGGAGGCGATGTTATGAATTGTTAGTCTTCAACTAAAGTTAGGAACGTTTAGAAGAAATGATAACATAAACAATAACCGACTAATACCGATGTGGCGATAGTTATAACTAATTAGTCGACGTGGCAAGTTAGTTACAACTAATTAGCTCATGAGGTAGATTAGTTAGTCGGTTAGTAATAATAAAGGTGTAATGAGTAAATTTTTGAAATTCATTGAATGAAGTTACGGAAGAAATTATTCTTGAAAGTCTCTCTCTCGACTCTTTCTTCTTCTTCTTCTTCCCTGAATTCTTCTTCCATTTCCTTTGTTAAGTAAAGTACTTAATAGATTTCAATTTAAAAAAAATCCAAGAGTATAGATTCCAAAAGTATTTAAAACCTTATGATAGAAGTACAAGCCTCCAGAGAGAAGATAGATTCTAGTACTTATATTTCTCACTTAGTTGTTTTCTTTTAATGGTAAGATGTTTTTTTTTTAACTCATACATCTAAAATTTTTATCGAATTAATTTATTAGGATTTGAATCTCGTAACCTCTTATTGTAAGATTACAAGCTCTTTGGTTCAATGGCAAGATGTCCTCCACACGATGAAAGCTAAAAATACTTGCACGGTGCAGCGAGCGCCCATCATTTCTCCTGTTTGCGAGTAATAACTACTCCCATAACATCTTTTCCATTTATTCTGACCAATGAAAGATGGCATGGCAATCTGTACTCTTCGTAATCTCTTACTCTCCATAATATTATAAAAAAGTTTGAACTACTTTGAGAAATGATCATCCAAAATCAAGATCTCACCAGTACCTATGGTTCCAGTCAAAGTGGGATATCCAACAACATTCGGACTTAGTGGAATTTCTGTATCTTATGGATCCAAACTTTAGTATGATAGCCTTTTAGCATCTTTAGCTTAAATTTATTGCCACACTGTCGCTTGAAGTACTGCTAGACAACCTCCAATGTGTATTAGATGGCTAATCCACAAGGATAAGCCATTGCCTACGGCATCAACTTGTTGAAACTTGTCACCATGAAGTTCAAATGATTGTAGATACATCGATTCTGCCATAAATTTTACTATCCAATATATAACTCCATTGACACATACGAGTTCCTTAAAATCATACCATTTTGTGTCGCCATAAAAATTATAATGCTCCCTGTTTATTTTTCTCCTTTTTTTGTACCCAACGTACAAATTTCATGTCCCTCTTTCGCATAAGAAAGAAATTTCACTACCTCATACTCGTTAGCAAAAGGATCAAACCCGAAGAAAAAGATTATTTTTAAAATCTATCTTCTGTGGAAGCGGAGGAATGGTTTGTAGTTTCGTAGTTGCCAAGATCATAGACCGAGATATCGTATCTGTCGTTAAGTATGCACGCTAAACCATTAGCAATCCCCAAAACATGAGCAGATTCTTGTATGGATATTGTGTCTTTCTTAATGGCTCGTTTTCCTTCATGGTCAGCAAAGGCAACGTAGTTGCTGAATGGTTCATGTTTTGAGGAAAGAAGGAATCCGGTTTTGCATGGTTAGTTCAAGGATTGGTTTTGGTGCAACTAAACAAAGGGAGGATCTCTAGTCAAGGAAGAACTTGTTTCGGAAACGCACCTGAATCTCACGATAGACTTTGCTGGGAGTTTGGCAAGCACATCAACAACTATATCTTCCGGAATGTGATATTCTGCAGCCTGACCTCTTCTGTTCTTGGTTTCACCACCTTCACTAGTTTTGTTGATCTCGTCTTGATGGTGGCTTCGTCATTGTTTCCTTCGTTTCTCAATCGACTCTCAAGGGCGAGTCACTAATGATTATATATATATATATATATATATATATATATATAAGAACGGATCTCTTATCATAAATAATAATAATAATAACCCTAAATTAGCAAGACGTGCAGTTTGTTGGAAACGCCATATAAACTTAGATACTTTGTACTTACTCAAGATAATCGATTCAAAGTATCTGACAAATATAAAATAAATCTTTTCATCCTAGCATATGATGTGCCGTAGTTCTCTACAGGTTTATAAATATCTCGACCCCAAACTCCAGTCTCTAGAGAGTTTGCAGGACTTCCTTTTTCGATATTATTTGCAAGTGCGAGTGCGAGCTAGGAAAACTACGAATGGCTGGATAGCCTTATAACAAAGTCTTTGGACGGCAATTCATAGTGATAAATCACTTAGCTTCATTACCTTTAAGAAAAGTGCATTTTTTGCAAACTCGATTCATCTTAGCAAGAAAAGGAGGATGGATAAAAACAAAACAAAAGTTCCATGAAGGTATACTTGAAAATTGAATACAGCCTCCATAAAACACAGGAGAGACAAACCCTGAGCAACAGTACAGGTATCAACAACTAATCCACAATGGCCAAGTCTATCAAGAACAGGATAAAATCTTCACTATTACATCATTCACAACTATCGAGTCAGGGAGCGCAAGAGAGATGGTGGGAGGGGAAGGAGAGAAGAGAGGTAGTAAGAGGAGTAAACATTACCTATGGCTTACGAGGAGGAGAACTGCTACTGCTACTGTTGCTGCTGCTTCTTCCTCTCAAAGGCCTAACAAGAGAAAAAGATACCCCTTCAGTACAGAACAGAACCAAACCATGAGAAAGTAACAGCACTGTGATTGAAACTTCACCACAAACCAAAAGCCTGGACAAAAATCTCTCTGCATGTCCTCAAACAAGTCTCAAAAGCAGTTATTTAACTAATAAAGCCAATATGACTGAGAGATTGAGTGGCTAAATGGTGGATGTGTTACATTCAAATAAATTACAGTATCTAACAAAGAGAAAAAACACAAAGAGAGAGCTCTCACTTTCCACCATTTTTCTTCAGTTATGCAACTTTCTTTCACACACATAAATGAACCCTCCTTTTTTGTGTTGGGCATTTCACAGAATGCTATACCTATTATTCTGTAACTGTTGGAACTTGAGAAATTTTCCTTGTGCATCCTTAATATCCATGCATATCAAAATGCCCTTGAAAATTGAGCTTATTAATCATAAAAAAAAAATGGTGTATATAAGGGATTTTGACATCAATGCCAAATAAAATGGAAGGATACAATTCTGCTACATTGTCCATCTTCTATCAGATGTGCAAATTATGTAAATGAATAAAGGAAACATCAACACAGATTTTTTTTAAAAAAAAAATTGGTTCACCTTCTAGGACTGCGACTCCTTGATATCTTGCGGGTGACCTGTTGCAATCAGACAGATAACCAATTAAAATTAAAAATAAAAATAAAGAGAAGGTTCTTGCAGGAAAACACACAATTATAGCACCAACCTTGCGTGGACTAGGTGATCCAGAGTATGATGAAGACCTCCCACGTCTTGCAGCTGGTGCACGGCCTCTGCCATAGACAAACAACGAAAAACGTTGTTAAGCATCACCACCAAAGAATGTAACAAAAAATATTCTCCGTTCAGATGCTAGTTTGACAATGGCATAATAGGATAGAAGGTTCAATCAAATCTTGTTATTCATCTTCCAAAGTAATTCGTTCGCTTAAGCTGAAAAGCAACACTACTAAAAGAACATCTGTTCCACAATTTAGAAAGGTGGAAGTTCAGAGAATAGCCCAGAATATCTTATATAGCTTCCTTAAAGTATAAAAAAACTCATGGAAAAAACTCCAAGCCCAAAACTAATCCAACGTCCCCCTTCATGGAAATGTCCAACAAAAGAATTCACAGTGTAAAATAAAACTTTGTCAAATTCACCAGGTACTTTATCTTCAAAATCACACAAATATTGCAGCCATTAACTTAAATAAATCTGGCAGGAAAGTATGCTCCAGGGAAAGAACAGAAGATGGAAATAACTTTTGGCAAACAAGGTTTCATTCAGAAAAACAAGAAACCCCTATTTTGGATATTTTGATGCTACCTTCGTGGCGAGATTGACCTTGAGCGAGAGCGAGCAGGCCGACGAATTGGAGATCGGCTGCGTCTTCGAAGTGGAGACCTTCTTAGAGGACTACGAGCTCGTCTAGGAGGTGAGCTGAGGTAAGAGGAAAAGAATTGCCAACAAAGTATATCAAAAAATGTTTATATTACAACAAAGAAAACACCTGGAACAGTGGCTTTGAGGAATTTCAGGTTTTAGACTACAGTTATTTAAAAAGTATTATTACCGTCGCCTTGGAGGAGGAGAACGTCTACGAACAGGACTACCACGCATCCTTCGGGGTGAGGGCCTAGGAGAGATAATAATGTGTTATTAGCTTCAAAATTAGACACTATTAAAGAAGCAAACATCATAGATAGTCAAACTGCCAACCTTATTGGGGACCTATATCGCCTTGGAGGAGAGGATGGAGAACGACCTCTGGCTGGAGATGCAGGTCTCCGCCTTGGAGGAGTCTCACCACGACGAAAAGGAGAGTCTACTCGGCGACGAACAGGAGAATCTCCACGTCTATGTGGAGGAGAATCCAGCAGACGTCTGGGAGATCCACCCCTTCGACCAACAGGCGATCTTCTCCGAGGCGAAGCCAGAGGTTTTCGATGGGGAGAAGCTGACATCAAAAACAATTCATAGTGAACACATGCATTAATTTGTGATACTGTAGAAGATAAATAAAATGTGTTCTGGTAGTGATCTTATGTAAGGCATACGTTCTCTTTGCCTTTTGGGTCCATCCTTCTCAATGTCTGCACTGGCATTATCAGTTTTTGGTGCATCTCTCTTTTGAGCAGCGGCAATTGGCTTAGAGGGTGGTGAAAGCTTCTGTCGTGGAGGTAAGGTAAACTTTGCACGAACAACATTGCCATCAATTTGCGCCTGCAGGAGGCAGTTTACAATATCATTAGCAGTCATATTACACTTTGCTTGTCACAATTGCATTTAGTACCAAATGTTAAGCATAACCTACCCCATCCATGTATACCAGGGCCTTTTCAGCATCAGCTCTAGTCTTAAACTCAACGTATCCAAATCCTTTTGGAAGATTAACCTGCTCAAGTGCAACATCTTATTACACCTTAAAAACACACATATTCTACCAATTGCACAATAGAAAAGCTTTTATAAACTTACAGTGCGATCCATTGCCAGCTCCACATGAACAACTTCACCGAAGTTACCTGAATGAATGAATAAAAATTAGTTTCGCCATCTATGATCATTGGTTAACAAATGACTCAGGACGCCCTAAACAATTTACCCATCAACAGGCAGAAAATGCAGAAATTAACCACTGATTTCATAGATTTGATAAATAGAAAAGCAAAATAGCAGTCAATCCATTCTTCAATACTAGAAGATTTTTAACAAATCCCATTTCCAACAAATCTCAATAACGGATGCAAGCTCAGATTACTTTCTAAACCTAGCAGTAATACAGTCATAATCCGAGTGCACTAAATAGTGGAATGCAGCTCAAGTTACTTCATGGTTAGAATGCCAAAACATCATTAAGAAAAAAGGATGGGCAACAGTGACCAACTCAACCTCAAAAGCAATTGTTTCCAAAAGAATAATAATCATTTCTCTTTCCACCAATCTGCAAACCATAAAAAAGAAAGCATCTAAAACTTTACATGTCAGCTTATGAAGTGCTGATTTCACCAAACAAATTAATGACACCTACAAAACAACTTCAGATACAATCATTGTGTTGCATGGCTAAAACTATATATACATGTGTTCATGTGCATCCACAAAATTTACACATTATTGCATGCATGTGTTAATAAATGGAAGAGTTAGATATTTACAGTTATTGCAAGGCATACATGAATGCCAAGGCTCAGATATCAACCTTTCCAAGATACAAAGGGCTTGAAAAGTGACAGAATACAAGGAAAATCTTCCAGAATACATAACAGAATAAATGCTAGGAAGCTAGTTTCTTACCACAGTCACAATCAAAGAGAATAGAGTCAAAATGCCATAAAATATAACAATTTAATCAACCCACCACAGACCAACAGTCCATCCACAGTGCAACCTCCAACATATCGTTGTTAATTCATAAAGGAGCAAGAACTTACTAAATATTTCTCTTAGATGACCCTCATTCACGTTCCTGGTCAGTGAGTCAATGTGAAGAACAAGAGACTCACGAATTGGTGAAGCTTTCCTGAAATAGATGGCCATGCATGAAACAAATTTAATTAAAAAAAAAGGCAATGACCATGAGCAAAGAATAATTGCATAACAAATTAAACTCACTTTGACCCCATTATAGGAAACATAAAAACAATGTTTTCTATTTCTTTACAAGCAAAATGGCATTTTCTCTTTCTAAAAAATAAAACCCACTAAATTAAAGACCAGAAAAAAGAAGGAAAACAATTCAACTCACCTTGGAGGAGGAGAAACCTTTCTAGATGGTGGTGGGGGAGACCTACCTCGCCTGACTCCTTCGGCAGGACTGCTTGCAAATTAAACAAATAAACAAACGCATAAGTGCCATATTATAATTAAAAAAAAAATTAACAAACCTAAAGAATTTTGTAAAAATAAAAAATGCATACTTGATTTAAAATACAAAAATACTCGTTAATATGAAAAATGAAGAAAATTTACATCACTAACAACCACTCTAATTAATCTTCTATGCTCAGGCTAATGCTAAATGCTACATAATTGATCAATTGTGCCTTGACACCTTTAAAATGTATTATTTTATGGTAAAAGCTATATTAATGATCAATTGTGCCTTAACACCTTTAAAATGTATTATTTTTGCAATCAAAAGCAAGCTTAATTAGTTGAATTCCAACCCATGAATTAATTACAAAAAATATAGAATTATAAATTCATAATTAAATTAAAAACAAAAGAAATAGAAAAACTTAATAACTGATAATATTCATTCTCCACCATCAAAAATCCAAAAAACACCTCAAGCTAACTATCACAGTCTACATTAAAGATAATCATGTTTTAATTACCCCAATCTACCAAAAATCCAAAATAATTATCAAGAATCCTAAAATCCAAATGGAAAAATAATAAACTTAATTCTCAAATGGATGCAAATTTCAATGAACTAGTAAAAGAAACCAAAATGAAAATAAGAAAAGGAGGGAAAAAAATGCAAATTCACATTTTGCGGGGAGGAGGAGGGCTGCGGCTGCCAGAACTGGCACTGCGAGACGGAGAGGAGGAAGTGGAAGATATGGACCGCGAACGAGGAGAGCGAGACAGAGATCTGGAACGGGACAATGAGCGAGAGCGCGAGCTGGAGCGAGAATCTGAACCGGAATAGGAGCGAGAACGGGAGCGAGAAGAGGAGCCGGAGCCGGAGCCTGACCGCGATGAAGGGCGACCTCGCGTTGGCTTCGCCATGACTCAGAGAGAGAGAGAGAGAGAGAGGGAGAGAGAGATAGGAGGGAAATGAAACCCTGGATAAACCCTAAGCTAATTTGGGGATGGAGACTCTGAGCGAGAAGTGAGTAAGTGTGCGGTTTGTGATTTTTATTTGTGGACCCAAAGTAAATGCTCGGCCTGATCTGTAGATCCAAAGGCTTTATGATGAGGAGGAAAAAACAAATCTCATTTTTCTTCAAAATAAAAAAACACATGACCATATATTTTTTTTAAAAAAAAAGATTAATGAGTGTAATATTGGCCTCATAAACCAATATTATTATCTAAAGTTCGTGTTTAAAAAAAATAAAAAAGATAATTTCTTATAAATGTATCAGATTGGATATCGATGACCTACTTAAAATCCTATTAAAAAAATTAATTTTGATATAAAAAATAATTCAAAAACTCTTAACACTTTATTGTCAAGACTAGAAATTTGAGAAGGTTTTTGTGGTTAGAATTCAAAAAACAAAAAACCCAACTTCCATTTAATTTATATATAGATAAGTGCTAGTAACACTCTCTCTTAAATACTTATTTAATAAAAATATCCACATTAAATAATAACAATTAGAAAATAATTTATGCTTCATATTCTCATAAATTTTTTAAATTATAACTAATCTCATATTATGTAAAAGATTAAAATATTCATTGTTTATTTTTTTATTTTTAAAATTATATGAAAAGATTTAACGTGAACATTTTTATTAAATAAGTGTTTAAAGGAAAATGTTAGAGCAAGAGTTACTAGCACTCTCTTTATATGTATATATGCTTGATCCATTAGAGCAGTACAATTTAAATTGATAGATGCATGAATCCTAATAATAGCTGGTTAATTCAGTAGATGAAGACTGTAATTGGTATGTTTCAATCATTTCTTATCAAGAATTTTGTCAATATATAACTAACCTCACAGATTTTCATTTTATTTTTTGGATGAGCCACGGATTTGTTGGATCCTCAAAGTTGTGAACTTCGAATGAAAGACCGACAAGGAGCCAACAGAAGTGCCATGTTACCAAACCATGAGACAACTCGTGATTATGTCATGTAAAAATTAGAGAGGCAAATAAATCACTGCTGGTTTTTCTGTTTTTTTGGCATAATGGATGTCATAATGATTTATAAGTAAAGAGCTCGAGATTTGGCTCACTGGAAACATGATACGAATAGAGCTAAGGTTAAAATTTCATTGAACTGTGTTTCCCAAAACCAGATAAACCTTCAAGTTCAAACTGGTTTGGTCAATGCTCATTGTTTCAGCAGCAAATACCAAGACCAGCATAAAACACAATATACAACAGAAGACATTTAACCATGTGTTTTCGAGGGTCAAAGCAGGTTCAGTGCTCCAACCGCTTGAGCCACAATTTGGTTAACTTCGGTTATTCGATACTGGCTGAGGCATTTGAGCGCCTCATTTTGGCTTCAATGTCGCCAAGGTGCAACGAAACAGATATGTCTTCGTCGCAGCCATTCCTTAGTGAAGCGAGATTCTTAGACACCTCCTTGTCTGATACATTGTTTTGATGAAGTGGGGACTGCCTGATGAAGCTTGGGATAAACTGGTGTTCCACACTTGGAGTCACCTTGATACCGTCTTCCAAGTGAAAGACAGTTTCCATTAGTGATGGGCTCATTTTTGGGTTGCCATTTTCAACTTCTGAAGGTATATTCTCAATTTGAAGACCCAATGATTCCAATTTGTCATCCATTCCGTCATTCGGAAGCATTCCATCAAGGGGCGAGGAGTCTCCTATGGTGGAGCAAATTGCAGTTGCCGATGCAGTTCTTTGTTCTTGTACTGCAGCTGAAAACAAAACACAGAACGAGAATAAAAAAGGACAGATATTGAGATAAACAAATAAATTAAAAAGAGTAAGAATCATGAAGAGCCCATGTAATAATATTTTCGAGTTTCAGCAAAATCTTTTAGCCAGCATCCTTTCATTCCCCAACCATGGATGTGATATTTGTTTATCAGTAATGAATGTTCTCCATATTTGATGAACATTCCATTCCATCCACCTTTAATTGTCCAGCAAATAAGCAATTTTGTGATCGCTTTTTGCATATGACTTTAATTTTCATTCCAATAAAAGAAGGAAAATAGTATCGCAGAATGGTGAGACAACAGGTATTTTAAAGGTGAAGTTTATAGGCAACAACAATGCTGTGACATTTTGACCATGGCGGTATCAAAATTGTTGACAGTAGAAATGCAAAAGAAGAAGAATACAAAGGAGAAAAGAAAAGTGAAACCATGATAAGCTTGAATGGCAGATGGCATAAAGAAATAAAATTAACAGGGGAAAAAAAAAAAAAAAAAAGGAGGTAGGACAGATTATTAGCCATATGTCAAAGGACAAACCTTGAAGCCCTTCATTGGTAGTGATCAGATCAAGTTCAAGAAGATTGAGAAGGCGACCAAGATCAACCCCACTAGTCCAATTCTCTGGAGGCTGGCCAACTTTCAACTTAAGTCGGCCACGATTAGCAGTACCACCCCATATGATCCCAATAGGCCGTGGCTTCTCACCACTCTCACCCTTCATTACGATGAGGCTTCCACTATCTCCTTCAAGGTCAAAAGTCTGTTGATTTTCACCTACAACAAGAAAGTCAGTTAAGAAGCATATGCCTTTCTCGTCATTGTACTCCAGCCCATAGGCCAATACAGTTCCTGTGGTCAAGCCAGAACTTCTTCCGACCTTCATCACTTGCTTCCCAATAAGGTTACTGATTGGACATTGCAAATCTATAATCTTGACATCACCGATTTCGCCTACACCTTTCACAGATGTAGTAACAGTGGACATGTCAAAATCATCAGCAAATGGGATGAACGCCCCATCTGCTCTCACAAATGTTTCTGCAAGACGTACCAAACAGTACTATATAAGTGTGGTGTTCAAGGTTAAATTGAACTATTTGACATGCTGTTTCCAATTTAAGAAAATTTAAAAGAATCCTAAAGAGCAGACCCAGAAAGAAGAGAGGGAAGAAGAACGAAGAGTTAGTGCACTCACTGAGCTTAAAAATGATACTGACATTTGTTCAGAGCAAAAATTTTAAGGAAAAGATGATAAGAGACAGTTCAAGAAGATACCATTAAGCCAAGGCACAACAATCATAACAAGCATGTTTGAGGAAAGAGAACCAAGATAAGGCATATTGCACAAATTCATAGCTAGACACTATTTAATTACGAGATAAAATAATAAGACGTTGAATGAGAGAATAATAACAGCATCAATCATGTGAGGGCATTACTTCTATGTCATCAGGAAAATCTGGATTTTATTACAGTACTTTAAACCAAGTTCTAGGCCAGACTAGGATACCACACTGAGATTTCCATTAGGTTTACACTACAAAATCACTTAGTGATATACAGATCAGACTGGATGATATAATTTGGTTAATGACAAAACCAAGATTAATTGGTAGATGAACAAAAATGATAAAAACAGAGATAATGAACCCCAATCTAGTCAGAGCTATGCGTTAGTGTATTTCAAATTTGTTCTGTGACACTTTGCTTAACTTGGCTGAGCCCACTCAGTTAGCAGAACGGTTAAAAAAAGAAGTCTAAATGTGCAGCTTGTCCCTATATAGCTCTATTTGAGGGCAGCATCAGTTTTTATCACTACGCAAGCTGCACTAATTAAAATCATAAATTTGGAATCTGCTTACCAGGGTTTATCCCAGCAAAAATGCCATACCAAAGGTCATCTGTGATAAATGAAGTAGCTCTCTCCACTGCACCAAGATATACGCCTGGTCCAAGCGTCGGGGGCAAAGGATGAAACATCTTCTGATTTGGATAATCTAAGTTAACTGCAACATGCCTGTTAGTTAGAAAACCAACTTGTCGACTGCCACTTTGGCTCCTTACAATAGCACCCAAGGTTCCATAAGTCTCCTGGCTTGCTACCTGTGCACAAGCAACAACTATGATATATTCCCATCATTTATATCAGATGACATTTAAATATGATTAGAATAATTGCCTCAAGTGGAGGAAACAGTGGTAATCGGCACCACATGAATGCTATGCTAGTTCTTCCAATTATAGACATCATGAATTAACTAATCATCCATTGGATCACATTCTGCAAGGGCATTAGCATTGTAACTAACATGTTTTCAGATGGTAAAGTGCTACCTCAAGTCATTCACATGATAATTCGACTTTAGTTCCTGATTGCACAGTTATTTCATACAACAGGAGATCTTCTTGCACAATGAAGGACCTAAAATATTTTTACACTTGTTCAAAACAATACATTCTATGTATGAACAGATACTTCCAAATAGGATAGACTGCAAGAACTTGCAAGTACCTGAGAACCTGAACCAATATACAGACCACCACCACGCAAATCATCCACAATCTCAGTGTACAACTGTTCTTTGGGAGTAGGCTCAGGTGCACCAAAATAAGAGAACTCAACCACATCAACATCACACCACACACCTCCTGGTCCCTGTTTAGAAGGATGTTATATTTTCAATGCAAATTGTTCCAAGTAAAATAATATGTAGCAGGCTTGACAAAATATCACAACACCCCACTGCTCAGAAAATCATTATATTAAGGATAGAATCTCAAAAATTAGCATCCTTTCTTACTTCTAGGGCATTGGGTAGACATTGGATGGGGCTGAGCCATTGCTTGTGAACTTTCCTAGAGACAAAAACAAGAATGGCTGGTATGTCAGTTAGCACACCTCGTTGAATACGAAATCCAATCGCTGTTCCAAGACTGTAACACCGTAGGATCTTGCTATGAAATGCTCTTATGGTCATGAGATCAAGTAACGTGTTTGCTCTCTGCCCTTGTGGCAACTGACCAAGAGTTTCAGGAAGAACCCCTTTTTGCAGATTGGCAAAGTAGTTTGCCCTCTCTTCAGCAGCATCACTTAAACGGCTGGACGTCGGCCATGAGAAGTAAGCAGCATTGCTCTCACAATGTTGTCCAGCTGAAGCAAAAGGTTGAAGAGTTGCGGGACCTAATGAAGTCAGGCTAGGATGACTGCAACAATTTCTTTCAATATCGAGAGCCGATTCATCTGATGGTGCAGAACCATTGCATGGGGCCCTCATGTTATTTCTGCTTCGCTCCATCTTCCAGATTAACTAGTGAAATAGCACAGCAAAGTCAAATAACAGAGACTTTAGTAATTGAGAAGCAGCAATGCGGAAAGGTTATAGAGCATAAAAAAATGAGCATACACAATAACAGTAGCAAAATATTGAAAAACAACAAACAAAAGTACCATGCTTTTTACATAAATCAAAAGGTTTTGAACTATTTGTGTGGTGCCTCCAAAGCATGAAAATTATAAGCTGGAAGGGGCATTTACAGACATGAGAGAAAATATGCTAATGTGATGACTGAACGATGATGAGCGCAGTCTTCAGTTTTTTTTTTTTTTTCAAAAAAAAAGAAGCACCAGAAGATAAGAGTAACTAAAGAGATTTCTACAGAAATACAAGGCAGCAATTAGGATTATGAGTCGCAACTCCTAAATTCCTTATCCTACATGTAGTTCTTAAGTGAAAAGGAACCAAATTTTGTTGCGCATGGTTCAACTTAAACACCAAGTGCGTATGACAAATTTGCTACACAAGGTTCCAGTAAACATTGAGTGCATTCATTTCATGGCATAGATTATGATGCTGTAATCCTGTAACAACTTCAACTTCCCCTTCACAGGGATGCTAGCTTACATCACTCATCCTATTGAACCCTTAAAACACATCTTATACCCTTAAAACACAGTATTAATTTTACACATCCTGTACTTTGTACCAGTAGAGGTTAATCTTGCGTTAATTCTCCATGTCTACAAAGAAAACCAAAATTTTCGAAAAAAAAAAAAGAAAAACCCTTGAACCCTTGAACTGGGTATATCAAGAAAACAATAAAACTTACAGCAGGCCAAGACAAAAAAAATTACAAAGCAACAAAGAAATAAAGCAAACCCAGAAAGCCAAAAGACAACTACATACCTAGGAGTGCACACTCACTAACACTAATCGTTTCATAAATGAGAAGAAGAAATTCAAGAAACCAAAGGAAGTAGAGATGGACAAGAAAGAACTCACAGTTTAGTCAAGGCAAAGGTGGTAAAGAGCTACAAGATTACCAAGTCACAATTCGGAAGGGGGTAGTAAATGGCTTAAAAGAGCCAAACCCACATAGTTTTAAGAGCCCAATTGGATGAAGAATCTGGTAAAGGGCTGCAAAGATTGCCAGTTTGCACTGCCAGCAGCAAAGTGGTTGATGCTATGGTGGTGGTTTCTATAGAAGAAGTAACCCATGAAAGCCATAACAACATAAATTATGCACATGGCAAGGTAAAGTTAGTTCCGTTTTGTAATAATTTAATGAGGGTGCATTATATATATAGTAGATTTACGTTGGTGGTAGTGGTAGGTGATTTTGTGATGCGGATAGTTTCATGATTAGAGCACTGAGGTCTATAATATTTGCCGTACGATTAGAATGATTTGTGTTTGATTTTCAGATCGAGACTTTGTCTGATCTTAGGAAGCTATCTACAATGCAATTGGGTTAAAGATACATGATGTCTCTTTATTATTTTATTTATTTTAATCATGTGTATCTGTCAATTTTTTTAATTATTATATCCACTTATTCTTAATTTATGTTTTAATTATGTCATTTCGGCTAAATTTTTTTATAACTATATCAATTTTCGACGGTAGACTTACAAGATACTCACATGTGGTTTTTTTTTTAATTCTAAAAAATAAAAAAAACCTGAAAAAAATAAAAATTCCAAAATGTGTCCTTTTTTTCTTATATCTATATATAGAAATAAATAATTAATTTCATCTCTTAATTTTTTTTTGTTTTCTCTCAAATTTAAGGAAAGAATAGATGCAATTTTTTTTATTTTAAAAATTTATTATGAAAATTTATTTCAAATCCAAATCCAAAAAAAAATTATAAAATTTTTTCATAACATAAGAACAAAAGTTAAAAAGCAGAGAAAAAGATAGGCAATTTAGAATATTTTAATATATTTTTTTCGAATATGAGAGAAAGCAAAAAAAAATGATAGATGAAATTAATTATTTATTTATATACATAAAAGTCTAGAAAAAGGAAGGCATTTTGGAATTATTTATTTATTTTTTAGAATTTTTATGATTTTTTAATTTTTTTTAAATATGCCACGTGTCAACATATTTTGAGTCTCGTCGTTTAAAATTGATGTAGTTATCAAAAAAATTTGACCAAAATGATAAAATTAAGACACAAATTAAAAATAAAGAAATATGATTATTGAAAAAAATTAATAGAATGATACAATTAAAATAAATAAAATAGTAGAGAGACGTTAAATATTTGAGAAATGTTATAATACATAAGTAGTAGCTAATGACATATAAGTAGTTAATCATTGTGCCCAGTTTAAAGAGAAAGATAGACATACAAAAGAGAGAAAAAAATAAAAAAATTTGAGTGGACGTGAAAATCTTCTTATCATTTTTTATTTTTTATTTTATTTTATTTTTTTTGTATAGATTAACCCCAATGCAATTAGGCCTCAGCAGCAAGAGGCCCAAAACATTAAGTTTGACTGATCATCAGCAGGCCTTTGGATCGTCATGACTACAGCCTCAGGCCCATCCATTGGATCCGGGACACTACTAACTCTGCTTTCCAGAAGCAGACTTCTTATTCATGGCGCATAGCTTTTTTTTTTAATCAAAAATGAAAATCGGCATTACATTTTTTTTTTTTTCACAAATTCAGCTATACATCACTTTCTAGTAATCTAGTCTCACCCTACGTCAAATTAAGTTTAACAGGAAAACTATTTCTGAAAAAAAAAAATTAGATTGAACATTTAATTATTATTATTATTTTTTTTTACTGTGAAAATTCATAGATTATCATAAGTAGTCAAGATTTGTTCTAAAATATATACAGAAGTTCGGACTTCAACTCTTTTATTATTATTATTATTTAATGGTAAGAATATTTTTGAATAAAATTGTGAATCAATTGAAACAGAAAAAAAAAAAAACTGGAAAATTTTAAAATCGTACTTTAATTTTAAATCGTTCTGCTGTGTTTAGAAAAATTTTTAAAATTTTTTGATTACTAACCTCAAGATTTAAAATTAAAAAAATAAAGAAAATATGCAAACCTTTTTAACTACCAAGTCAATTCTTTGAAATTTTAAGTCCAATTTACAATAAATCGTGAACTTTCGACATATATGCAATCAACATAGTGTCTGTGTAGAGTTCTTGTTTTTTGCCTTAAAAAAAGAAAAAAATGAAAGATTTTTGTTTATCTAAGAATGTAAATATCTTTTGAGATAATGATTTAAATAGAAAATGATTTTATTTTATATATTATGCTATTAAGTATAGTATTTCAAAAAAATTTATTATCTTTAATATACAAGCTTGATGTGAAAAATATGT
This sequence comes from Dovyalis caffra, assembly GCA_963924115.1. NCBI lineage: Eukaryota > Viridiplantae > Streptophyta > Magnoliopsida > Malpighiales > Salicaceae > Dovyalis > Dovyalis caffra. Next base: position 3,167,982 of record CAWUPB010001199.1, on the reverse strand, counting down.
TTTTAAGATTGTTTGAAAAAAGATTTGATTTTAGTTGATCGTGTAACAGTTCAAAAATATTCTTATTATTAAATTTTTTTTTCATTATCTTCGGTTTCATTAAAAAAAAAAGTAATTAAAAAAATTAAAAATCAACCTGTAGTTAGAATTGTTGAGCAAAATTAAAAATTTAATTAAAATATTTGGCAAGTCTAAGAAAACCTAGACGTGTTCTTGATCTACTATAGTATTAAATGGATATTAAATATTTTTTAAAAATATTTTATGTGGATTTCGTGTACTTAGAATTTCAAAAATCTCTTAATTATGAATCGTGTTTATTCTTAAACTATCATATTAATTACATAAATCATTTTCAATCATTATTCTAATAAGTATCTTCATTATTTTTCTAAACAAATGGATCTCCAGGGAAAGTTTAATCGAATGAATTCTACTTTAGAGTAACTTATGAAATTAAGCCCATGACTTTTGTTTCTTACACATTTGATGGGATGAATTTTTTTAAAAGCTTTGACTTCTGATAAAATTAGATACCAATTTGGAAAACATTGGAAAAGCTTCTAACAGATAAAATTTTATTAAATAAATCAAATCTCTCCAAAATTTTAATTCGTTTGAAATTAATTTTTTGAATTTTAAATTAGATTTTTGAAATTCTTAAACTTTTAGTTTTTTTTTAGATTTGGTTCATTTAATTTTTGACAGATAAAATTAGTTCGGTTTTGTAATAATTTGATGACGGTGTATACACACACACACACGTTGGTGGCAGTGGTAGGTGATTTTGTGATGTGGTGGTTCCATGGTTAGAGCGCTGAGGTCTATAATCTTTGCCGTATGATTAGGATGATTGTGTTTGACTTTCAGATCGAGACATTTGTCTGATCTTAGGAAACTACATACAATGCAATTGGGCCTGAGCATCAATAGGCCCAAAACATTAAGATTGACCGATCAACTGCAGGCCTTTGGATCGCCATCTACAGGCTCTAGGCCCATCCACTGGATCCGGAACGGTACTAACTCTGCTTTCCTGAAACAGGCTTCTTTTTCATGGCACTTACATTTTTTGGTTTCACAAATTCGGCCATACATTACGTTCTAGTCTCACACTACATCAAATTAAGTTTAACAGGAAAATTATTTCTGCAAAAAAAAAAAAATTAGATCGAACGTTTGTTTTTATTTTTTACTGTGAAAATTTATTGAATTAACATAAGTAATTTATTCTAAAATATAAACAAAAGCTCTGCCTTCAAGTCTTTTATTATTATTATTATTTAATGATAAGAATATTTTTGGATCAGATTGCAGAACAATCGAAACAAATTTTTTGCTGTACAATTTTAAATTAGCATCTTTTAAATTGGTCAAGTCTATTTAAGGAAATTTTATAAATTTTTTGAGTACTAACTCCAAGATTTGAATCATAAATATATATATACATACTAACTCAATTCTTTGAAATTTCAAGTCTAATTTACAACAATCCGTGAACTTTCGAGATATATAATCAACATAGTGTGTGTAGAGATTTTTTTTTTCCTAAAAAAAAAATTGAAAGATTTTTGTTTATAAAGAATGTAAATAGCTTTTGAGATATTGATTTAAATGGAAAGTGATTTTATTATATATATTATGTTATTAAATCTAGTATTTAAAAGGATTTATTCTCATGAATACAAGAGCTTGATGTGAAAAGTATATTTTCAAAGAGTTTAATTGACACTCAAACAGTTCAAAAATATTCTTATTGTCCAATTAAAAAAAGTTATTATTATCTATGATTTAAAAAAAAATAGAAGAAAGAAATTTTTTTCTTAACGAATAGACATGATGATTAGAAATTGAACTAGGTTTTTTGCTCACGATACACTCACGGGTATGATAAAATATATAAAATCATTTAGAAAAAAAACATTTTAGTTTGATAGTTTGTTTTGTAGTGTGAATATATAAAAATATATGAAATCAAAGCTCAAAAAAATATTTTAAATTTTTTACTGTAATTTGAAATTAAATGAATGAGAATTTTTTTAAAAATGAAAAATTAAAGTAAAAAATCTTAAATAATAAAAATAATGAACAAAAAAATTTCATTTAAAAAGCAAGAAAAAAATTGTATAAATTATAATGATATATTTAAAAAAATAAAACACCGACATATTCATATATTAAAAAAAATTGTTAACAAATAAAATTAAATCAAAAACTTATTTTTATGTGAATTTTAATAAAAAAATAAATAATTAAAAATTCAATTTAAACAATAAAAATAATATATATATATATCATCTTTAAACTTTACGAAAAACTAAAAAAAATAATGATTTATTTTTTATATATTTATTTTTTTTTTTTTGGTAGACCTTTTTCTTTAATTGTTTTCTTTCTATATATATATATATATATATATAGAGAGAGAGAGAGAGAGAGAGAGAGAGAGAGAGAGAGAGAGAGAGAGAGGAGGAGGGGGCGTACGCCTGGTTACAAGCCAACCAGGACATTTGGCTGGTTGGTTGTGCAACCAGGCTGTCACATGAAAATAAAAAGGGGAGGAGGGCAACCCGCTTGGGCTGTGCAAACAAGCCAGCGCGTTAGGCCTTGCTTGCTAAAAAAACAAATCCATGCAACTTCCGATGAACCCGAGGTCATCGGAAGTTCGTCGAAAAATCGAGGGTCAATTTTCAGACCTCTAGAAATTGAATTCCAGCATGGTTTTTTTCCTAAACACCTCTAAATGATGAAAATAAAGCCAATAAACACATCCGAAACCTTAAAAATCATTTTAATACACATAAAAATAAAGAAAAATACAAAATCAAATCGAATTTTTTTTTCTTTTTTGGCTTTGATCTACCTCTTCTAATTGTTTAATGGATTGAAACCATCATGGACAAACTCAAATCTCAAAGATAAAAAGATCTAACGAACTTTTGCTGGCCAAAGTGGCCTAAATGAGCTTGGTCGACGATCTCTCTCTCTTTCTCTCAGCCTTCTCTCTCCACTTAGGAATCAAAATGGATGAGCAAATGAACATGTGGATCGAAACATACGTCCGAAAACTTTAGAGACCAAAGTGTAAAAAAAGTCATGAATAGTGAAAATAGCAGCGAATTGTGAAAGAGTGAGTAGCGAATTGTGAGAGCATATTCAGTATTTCAAATAGTAAACGCTACAGTAAATGAGCGTTTTCCTTTAGTTTATTAGTAATACCTTCACTATTAAACTAAAAAAAGAAAGGCCTGCTGAAGTTATATTTCTCAGTAAAAATAATTCAAGATATTAGAGTAATATATATATATATATATATACACAAGTATACCCATAAAGATAAGCATGGGAACTAGAGCAACGGAATACAACTCTATCTTTATCTACTAAGCTAACGGGTTACATTATAACCCTAGCACTATAACTCTTATCCTTAATTATCGCCCTTGCGTAAGCTGTGCAGGGGGTGAAACAATGCGCAAAGTTTTGGATAATGGCTTAGTTAAGACATCTGTAATTTGATCAGTGGTACATAGATAACAAACTTGTATCGTGTCTTGTCTTATTTTATCTCTTACAAAATGGAAATCAATCTCAAAATCCTTAGACCGTGAGTGAAAGATTGGAGTTATTGTGAGATATGTGGCAGAGACGTTGTTACACCAGACTATGGATGGAGTAGGGTTCAACATACCAATTTCTTGCAAGAGGGAGGTAGGTCTGGCACAATGGCGACCTCTACCACGCTAGGCATAGTGTCGTTATGCATAGTGCAGTATCACGATATTTTCTGTTGGAGTGATGCTCTCTTATAGCTGGAATTCTTCACTGAGAGCAAGTCCGTATAACGTCTCATAGGTGACCGGTTCATACCTGGATTCAATAGAACGGACGAAGGGTCTGTAGTAGGCTGTGAAACCACGCAATAGTGCTTGAACTAAATCATCCTTAGGTAGAGTCGAGCCAAGGGATTGGAGGGTATCAAAAATTTCTTTTCCTCGTTGAAAGAACTATGGGACTATCTTGTTGGTTCACCAATCAAGTCTATAAAGACTTCCTTTAAGATGGTTGATTTGTGTTCTAGTTCCAGAGCCACATGCAGCGGTGAGCTTGTTCCAGACAGCTTGTGCAGTGGTGGCGCTAACCCCCAAGGGTAGTACTGTTTCTGAGAGGGAGCCAATGATCCATGTGAGGACCAGTTGATCATTGTTTTCCCATTATAGATATGTGAGATTCAATTCACCATTAATGGTGTAAGGGGGTCACTGCTGGGAGGAGTCTATGTGATGCAGCAGTCCATGGCAACGTAGCAAGAGCTGGAACTATGTTTTCCAAAGAATGAATTCGTGATTGTGAGTTTGAGAAGAAAGTGGGTGTTGAGATTGGGAAGAGAAGGTGCAGCTATGGTGGGCGAACTTGTGTAAGGGGATGCTAGAGAAGAGGCTGAAGTTTGTTCCGTTTCAGCAGCCATGGGGATGGAGTTTGTATGCGGGAAGGTAGAAAAAAAAGGAGCATAGATGGTTAGGTCATTATGTTAGCTCTGATACCATGTTAAAGTTGTATTTTTCTGTAAAAATAATGCAAGATATTACAGCAACATATATATACAAGTATACCCATGAAGATAAGTATAGGAATTAGAGTAAAAGAATACGACTTTATCTTTATCTACTAAACTAATGGGTTACACTACAATTTTACCACTATAACTCTTATCCTTATTACGGTCATCGTAGTCTCTAACCAATACATTCATTCTCAATTATATTCTAAACTTATAAAATTTATCAATTAAGTCCTAAACATTTAATGTACAATGAGTGTTTCAACTTTTATTTATGTCAATTGAGTTGCTCATCTATTAATAATAACACAATTAAGTACCTTGATAATAAACATCTGTTGGATGCTTGCTAGTATGTCCATTAAATGATAACGTTATCAAAAAGTAACAAGAAAATAGTAAAAATGTTAACGTAGGCATAAAATAAAATATGTATTGTATTTTACTAATTTTAAAATTATTTTTTAAGATATGTTATAAGTATAAAATTTAGATTGGAAATATACGTGGTTTAACTTAATTTGTAACATAACATACCTAAAATTACATCAAGTTTAACATTTTTTTTAAGATTTTAATATCCGAATGGTTATAAGTTCTTTGCAAGCATCAATCGAGGACCGTTTTTAACAAATAAACAATTCAATCGATAAAAATTAAAGTCAAGACACCTAATCGTAAAAATTGAAAAAGTTCATACACTTAATATAGCTCAAACTAATAAAACCCGGAACCCATTTTCGTCCCCCAATACCCGAAACCAAACCAAAACCCTACTAAAACCTTTTCTCAATCTTTCCTTCCATGGCGACTGTCTTGCTCTTCAAGACATAACAACACCAAAAGAACCATTAGAAACCCCCTCTTGTTCTTAAACCTAAACTCAGGGGTTCTCTCTATACTGTCTCTCATTTTCTTTTCTTTATACAATAAAAGAAATGGGAAAAACAAGTGAAATTGGAGGGCTAATCTCAGCAATAGCAGCCTCCTTTTCTTTTTCTCAATCAAATCTCGTGTCTTTTGCTGATGGCCCTTTTAATTTCTCTCCTTTTTCTTCTTCTAGTCCTTCTCCTTCCCCTCCTCAATCTTCCTCTCCTTCTTCTTCTGGCCAATCTCAGCCGTCCACTTTGCCTCAATCAACGGCGGCGAGTAATACTGAGCCTGCTCCTAGAGCTCCTAGGAATGACCATCCACGAACTACGTCTGCTGGTTTTGACCCTGAGGCTTTAGAGAGAGGTGCTAAGGCTTTGAAGGATATTACCTCTTCTTCCCATGCTAAAAAGGTTGAAACTTTATTTAATAGAAAGTAGCTCTTTTTTGGTGGGATTTTGAGGTTGCTGTAAGGTGGTTGTTATGTTTTTGTGTTTTTGGTGGTGGGTTTTGTGGGAAATTTGTGAAAATTGGTTTGTGGTGTTTTTGCTTGATTTTTGGAATTGGAATTATTTTATGTTTGTTCGGTGGATTTTTAATTGTGGAATTTTTTAGGAGTTGGTGAAAATTGATTCTTTTTTTTTTTTTTTTCTGGATTTTTATTGGTGGGTTTCACTGGGTTTTGAGGTTGCTTTTGTGGAGTTTTGATTTAAGTTTTGAAGCTTCTCTCTTCTTTTTTTTTTTTTTTTCGTCCTTATTAGTTATAGACACGAGTGGATAATCAAATTCAATTTTTTTTTCCCACGTTTAGTTCCAAGAAAATTAGATTTTAAGTTAGTTTTTCTGGAATTGCATAAGACTTGAGTAAATTGAATTGTTCTTAGTTTTCCATTTCTGGGCCTTTGAATTTGTTTTGCTGTTGTGAAATCTGCATGTTCGAAATGCTTTTGAGAGGATTTAGGAATTTTTTATGATTCATTGATGCAGAATGTGCATTTAAATAGGTTCTTCAGTTAATGGATGTACTGATAGTGGTGCTTCTTGTCGTTGTAGGTCTTTGAGAGTATAAAGACGCAAGAAGCAACAAGGCAGGCAGAATTGGCTGCAAAGGCTGCAGAATTTAAGGCACTGCAAGCTCAGGCTGAAACTGTAAGTTACACTATGATGAGTTCCTTTCTTTTTAAATTTCATCAAGCTTGTGACTTGGGAGGCCTTTTGCTTAACCATTAAATGGTTGGTGCTCGAAAGTCCCCACTCCAGAAATTTGAAACCATTTAACCAGATACTTGAAGCTGAAATTCATTATTGCATCATAGCTTTTATGCTCCGTTAAGTATTAGATGTTGGTTTTTATCCAATAAATAAAAAAGTATTGGATGGAGGTTAAGCTAGATGTCTTTCTTCATTTGAATCTGACACCTAATGCAATCATTGGCAATGCCTTTTTTTCCCAGTTATTGTTGATGTGAGTTAAGAGTTGTGTTAGGGGAATTGCTGTCTCTCATGGGTTCTCTATTTATTTTTCATGTGTTTTATTTGTGATTGTGATCAACTCAGTTATGCCAGGGCTAAGACTTTGATATTTATGTAGCTCAGTAGCTGTATAGAAATCTTTTGGTATTTGAGTCATTGCCTGCCTTAGTTTTCTTGTAGTTGTAAAATTTTAAAGTTTTCACTGAAATTTGTATCTGTGCACTTTGAAAATTTCTGAATGTTAAATCCATTTGTTTTCTTCTTGATTGAAAGAAATCAACTCTCCTATGTGGCGAAAAAAAAAATCTCAAAATAGAGGGAGGCAGACTTTTTTTCCCTTCCCGTTTATTCACTAAAAGCAATCTACTTATTGGTTGTCAAATGGCTTGTGGGAGATAGGGCTTTGGTTTTTTCTAATGAGAAGGTGACAACAGAATCTGTGTTACTAAATTCATGCAAAAGTAATTTTGCTTTTGCATACTTGATGTGTTTTGAGGGTTGACACCTTGGTTATTGCTGGCACATCGTCTTTTTTCTTAAATTTTCCACCTTTTTGCTTGTCAGGAGAGACAAAGAGTGGTATATGATGAGCAGAAGAAGCTGGCTCAGCATCAGGCACAGACTAAATCCCAGATGGCGCGCTATGAAGATGAACTGGCACGGAAGAGGATGCAGGCATGTACTGTTAAAATTTTAGGATTGAAAGAAGTTATTTCTTGGAGAGGAGTTTAATTTGTTCATATTACAGGCTGAAAATGAATATCAAAGAGCAAGGAATCAAGAACTTGTGAAACTGCAAGAAGAATCATCAATAAGACAAGAGCAGGCTCGAAGAGCAACAGAAGAACAGATTCAAGCACAACGGCGACAAACAGAGAGGGAAAAGGCTGAGATAGAACGTGAAACAATTAGAGTGAGATCTATGGCAGAAGCAGAAGGTAGAGCCCATGAAGCAAAGCTAGCTGAAGATGTTAACAGACGAATTCTGAAGGATCGTGCAAATGCTGAAATGGAGAAATGGGTTGCTGCAATTAATACCACTTTTGACCATATTGGAGGTATGAATTCAATCACATGCACTCAGCTTAAACTTTGGGAAAACCCTGTTTGAAGAAAGACATGACAGTGGCTTTTATAAATGGTTACAAGTCATAGAAAGGGCTGTACCTCTTTTGGTTGACCAAAGGCCCTGATTCTCTTGCTGAGCTCTGGGACTCTGCAGTGAATCAACTGAATACATGATGGTCCCTGATTTCTTATATCAAATCTAGTGTTCCACTGATTAATTTTAACATTAGTCTTCATAAAGCTGTAATGGCATTGTTTTGGTTTTATGTGCTCATTGGTTGTTGCTCAGGAAGATATCGTCTTATGTGAGTGCATCTGTCTTTTGTAGGTGGTTTGCGAGCTGTTTTAACTGATCAAAACAAGCTGGTTGTTCTTGTGGGAGGAGTCACAGCTCTTGCAGCAGGGATTTACACAACAAGGTAAAAATTACTCTTGCTTGAAGATGCTGATTGGTGGGCTTGTGTGCTGTTAGTGACCATTGGAAGTTAAGGAGTTCCATTTTCCCTGTAATTAAACGTTGGAGATTTTGATTGTGGTATGTTTCTTGTTGTTTTGAGAAGGTGAGAAAATGTATTTAGCCTTGAGTTGTCATGGTCTTAAATAGTTGACCAGTGACGTGCTGATATTAGTTTACATATGTACGTGTCTAGTTGGCTATGTTTGGGTCTGCTATCACACAGTTAGTGTGGAAGTGTGAGCAGTTAATTTTCTACTGTGTCCACTGAGTCTCTTGTGTGTGTTAATCAACACTACAGCTTATCCTTTTTTGAATTGCAGAGAAGGCGCTCGGGTGATCTGGAGCTATGTGGATAGAATATTGGGACAACCATCACTAATTCGAGAGTCCTCTAGGGGCAAATACCCTTGGTCAGGAGTTCTTACCCGTTCCTTGAGAACTTTATCAAATGGTGCTAATAAAGGGTCAGCTTCTAAGAATGGGAATGGATTTGGTGATGTGATTTTACATCCTTCTCTTCAGAAACGAATTGAACAGCTGGCTAATGCAACTGCCAACACAAAATCCCATCAGGCTCCATTTAGAAACATGCTTTTCTATGGACCTCCAGGAACTGGAAAAACAATGGCTGCTAGAGAGTTAGCTAAAAAATCTGTATGATATCTAACCTTAATTTTGTTTTTGAAGTCTTCAATTCATTAATTATGCCATGTGATGTCAAATCTTCTTTGTTCAGCAATAAAGTTGTATGCTTATATTGAGAGATTGCTGGGCATTCACTTTCCTGACCTTGTCATGTCATGGATTCATTGGGATGGAAGATGAAGTGTTTGAGTCATAAATTCACACCTTAATTAAATTTCATGTTAGTTGCCATAACCAATTCTTCTTTTCCGCTGGCTAGCTTGTAATTTTGATTTGGGATTAGATCTTGGGCACTTTAGAGTTTTGACTCATAAGTTTGATAGATTTAAATTTATTGACCCTTCAAATTGCTCTTGTAGAGTTAACTTTTCATATTTTATCACTTCATATTAAGATAGCTTCTGAAAAATGTGTTGCTGCTCCTTTTCTTCTTCTTTCTGACTTGAGATTTACATGCAGGGTTTGGATTATGCCTTGATGACTGGTGGAGATGTTGCTCCACTGGGATCACAGGCTGTCACGAAGATTCACCAGTTATTCGACTGGGCCAAGAAGTCTCAGAGGGGGTTGTTGCTATTCATTGATGAAGCAGATGCATTTCTGTGCGAGTAAGTGGCAATTTTCTTTTGGATAAAGGAATTTCATCCCAAGGAGCTTAAAATACTGTCAGTGACCATATGGTCTTTGTTAATGACCATATAAGATGCTCGAGGTGTCATTCTTCGGTCTGAAAAATGAACTAAAGTAAAATTAAACAAATAAAATAGATTAAAATCCCTTTTAGTTTGGTGTGTAGTTACTGATGTTTTATAAAGTATCTCTTCATGGAGAGAATATTTATGCACTAGCGGATAATTTTATTAGTTAGGACTTTTAGTCTACTTTAATGCAGCCTGTGTTATTATGAGTGAGCTGATAAAATGTTGCACTATTTATAATAATGTTAAATGGGGAAATACGAGACATAATTCTCTCATACATATTACAGTACCCTGCTAGTTATTTAGTTCTTGTAAGTTTATTTTCAGTTTTACTAGTTGAACCAGGTTCCTACTTGAGAGTGTTGAATTTTGTTTCCCCAACATTGCAGGCGGAACAAGACTTACATGAGTGAAGCTCAACGAAGTGCACTGAATGCCCTTCTTTTCCGCACTGGTGACCAGTCCAAGGACATAGTCCTTGCTCTTGCCACAAACCGCCCTGGTGATCTTGATTCAGCTGTTGCAGACCGTATAGATGAAATCCTTGAATTCCCTTTACCTAAGACAGAGGAACGCTTTAAGCTGATCAAGCTTTATCTGGACAAGTATATAGCTCAGGCTGGATCAAAAAATCCGGTGGTTGGCTTCAGAACTTGTTCAAAAGACAACCACAGAAGATAGAAATAAAGGGATTGACTGACGATGTCTTAAAGGAAGCAGCCGAAAAAACTGAGGGATTTTCTGGGAGAGAAATAGCAAAATTGATGGCAGGTGTCCAAGCAGCAGTTTATGGAAGTCAGAATTGTGTGCTTGACCCAAGCCTGTTCAGAGAAGTGGTAGATTATAAAGTTGCAGAACATCAACAAAGGAATAAACTGGCTTCAAAATCCGATGAAAAAAGTGCCTAAGGTGTCTGTCTGTTGAGATGGTAATTTCTTTTTATTGGGCTGTTCTTCTATTCGGCTAAGGATACAAGATACATGAGTGACTTAGCTAACCAAAGAAGCCCGCATTTTTTTGGTTCTGGGCATCATGTTGTTATCATTATTTCCCCCCATTCATGGGGGAATTTTGAAATAGCTCATTCTAAGTTTTGTTAGATTTGATGGTTCTTAGGTATATTTGTTACATTTGTTTTGTTGTTGGCATCTTTATCATCCCTCTTACTTTTGGCTGGGCAGGGAAATCCCATTGGTTTGGAAGCTCTTGGGTAATATAGCTCTATTTCATGACCCCCCGTAGTGTTTTAGGTTAACAATCAACCAGCGTCTAGGGCTTCATTGTTTTGTATTCCAAATCATGTTTTTCCAGAGAATGTATTCCCCCAAAATCATAAGTTCGTTTAGCCAATTGCTCTGTGCTTTATACTACCAATTTCGTGGCAGGTCTGTTAAGATTTATGTTAGCCCTTCTACTTCTATTGTAAATTTACCCAAAACTGAGTCTTTGAGATGTTATGTGCTGCTAAATTCGTAAAGGAGTAATAAAAAGGCATGTAAACAATAACAACACATAAGTTTTAACTGGTTTAGCCTCTAATTTTGGCCTTCGATCTCAACTATGAATCTTCAAAGACAATTATATATACAACGTAACCAAAGAAGAGAGAATTATACAACATGGCTTTCCCATCTTTCTTGCATAAAAGTCATTAGTTGAAGCCTTCTTCGCCTTCATCAGCGTTTTCAAGGGTGAAGAGCCGCCATCTTCTGTATCTTTCTTGCCTGCAAGGAAGTGAGGAACTCTTTCTTTGAAGACAATTCTTGAAACCAGGATGCTGAAACTCTTCTAGCAACAGCCCATCAACTTTCTATGGTCCATCGCATGTTCAGAAGAAAGAAACTTTGGCAATGTTTCATGAAACATTCCATTCAAGGTTGCTGCTCCGATGTTGATGATTCCATGAGGCTCGCCAGATGGATTTTGCACCAGGAACGTCATGCAAGTTTCGCGTACCTTAGCTTCACCAGCAGCCAGACCTTTTATCTTCAACAAGTCTTCAAGCAAGACATGAACTACACCGATTCTTTCGTCTTTCCTAAATCTCCTCACGCGATATATCTCCAAAACCAAACAACAATTAGGCCTACTGCGCTCCAATTCTTCGTCAAGTGCGAAAAGGAACTTGTCATTCCAAGTAGGGTTTGTGTTGCCGGTTCTGTCAACCCTTGAGACAGCCTTTTCCTTAGGGTTGATGTAGCCCACCACGTAGGTTTGCATAGGAGTCGAAGATGACTTGCTCTTAGACATGAGCTCTTGTGCTGATATGAGATTGATCTCCACGATGATTGCTTTACGTAATAATGATGCCTCCATGCTTGAGTCCGTAGATGAATACAGAAGGATTGAAAGATTTAACTCAAAACCTCTTCTACAACCACTCTCACACTTAAAAAAAAGAAAAACAAATAATCTCTCAAAGTTTTTCACATTCTAAAACCATACATCTACCTCATCTATTTATAATGCCCAAAATCCCTGATGGACAAGGAATCCTTTATGAATAAGGAATACTTAATCATTACGACATCCTATTTACTTAGCCGTAATATAAAGCTAAGAGTAACAAACAGATTTTTTAGGTTGAGAATTGTTAGAGAAAAGAATGAAAATCTAGGGTTTTTTCTCTCTCTCTTTTTTGATGTGAGAGTATTAAGTATAGGTTAATGGATACGGAAACTTTTTGTGCTTTTCGTGAAGTATTTCACCCTCCATGTCATCAATGATGATCATCTTCATATATATATATATATATATTTCTAACTTGTTTTATAGGAAAATTAGAGATATGTCTATGTCAGAATAGGATTTTAAATCCGCAATACTATATTCAATCTTTTTATTTCTATTATTTCATTGGTTCGAAATATTTGAGAATTATATTAAACTGAAAAATAGATAGAAAGTTTTTTTAAAATATCATGATATTTATATGGCTCGTATATAAATAAATTTAAAAATACTTACTTGTATGTGGAAATTCACTACTTGAGGGCCTATATATATATATATAAGATTTTTTTTTCTTTTAGTTTTAGCAATAAAAGTGTTTTTGAGCCAATTTTTGCACTCTATAATTAAATAATTTATCTTAAAATCGGATTTTTAACAATTCATTCATATTCAAACCGATAGAGTTACACAAAATTATGTTATTGTTTTTTTATCCCTTGAAATTCAAATCTTACATGATAACATTAATTAAGTACAAAACTATTTTTACCAACAATAATAAATTTCCAAAAAATATCATATCCTCAGAGATGTGCATAAAAGATTATCATTCTACTGGTCTAGATAAATATTTTGATTTTATAATTGTTCGTCTTCTTTCATTGTTTCTGTTCATTTTAGTTCTCATATTATTATATTGACATCCCCTTTTTTTTTTTTCACTCCTTTTATATGTATTTTTGCAATAAACGTCATTTTTTTATAGACATCGTGGGACCAAATGACTGGATGTAATTGGTGAATGATTAATGTCAACCTTACACAAACAGTAAATAATTAAAACCCAGCAGTAAATTGTCAGATGATCACCTTTCACCCACGACGAATAAATTTTTTTTTTCCTTATTTGTTAGGCAAGAAAAACTTTTTTCAGATATTCTTAGTATCTCAAGTTCAAAAATTTAGATTAATATCTCGTTATTCGGTTAAGTGATTAAGTTCATAAATCGGACATAACTACTCAAGAAGTTTTTTACATATATAATAATTCAAACTCAAGATTATTTATTTAAACGATTAAAATTATTTATGTTAAATCTAATTCTATTGGATAAGTGAAAGATTAATTTTATATAAATAGATAACTAACAACTTTTTGAAAAATAAAATCAAAGTACTTATATAGCTGAGATATAGAATATATCAAAGAAAAGCCCAGCCGGCCTATGGGGATAGGTCAATTAGAGGCCCTTCTACCATTTTAGGCCTACTTCCAAACCTTTTCAGGGCAAGCTTTTATAAGTTTAAGCTTATTTTAAGAGCCCACAAAATTAATCTCAAAAAAAAAAAAAAAAAAAAAAAACTCTCTGAAAGCTCTGTCTAAACAACATAAGTAGTGTGTTTATGTAATCGTTTTTCCCTCGTCTGAACCAAAAATTATATTATAATGGGTAAATTATACAGTAGGTTTTTTTTCTTCAAAATTTAAAAAATAAATTAATTAGTCCTCCTTATTTCAAAAATTAATGCTTAATTTAATATTATTTTTTTTTAAAAAAAAAATCATCTTTCTTCATTGATCTTTTCAGGTCTTTCACTTATTTTTTATATTTTCTATCTTTTAAAACAAAAAATCAAAATAAATTAAAAAAATCAAGGCACAAGAAAATTTAAAAATATACATACTAAAATAATTAGTTTTTAAAACAAGAGAGACTAATTAATTTGTTTCTCAAAATTAGAGAGGCGACTGATTTATAATTTACTATATAATTAATTTCATTAAGTTCCATCTAATAGAGAGACTGATTCTTGTAGATAGGTACTTTCATTTCCGTCCTACTGTTTTTGTTAGGCTATCTACATGGCCGGTTGGTGCATCAAAATATTGTAAGATTTCAATTGTTTCTCACTTATGGTAAGTACTTATAATGTTGTAATCATAACCATCAAGAAGGTAGGATTTAATTAATGATTGCTTTAATATTGATCTTCTTCTTTACCATTTCTTTATCCATTTTAGATTTATGTACATTGTTAATTATACTTTATTCCGACATTATAATTATATATATTAAAGATTGATACAAAATCATTTTTAAAACTTTATTTAATAGTTTAATTTTTTTTAATTGAGATACATACAATATTTGATATGGTATTAAAATTTCAATGATTAAACGGTATCGAATTCGAATCTCATTATTTTAAAATGATGTACTAAAACAATTCATATAATCTCACCCAACAATTTATTATACAATTTCACCTTAAAAATAAGCTCTCTATGTACAATTTTGGGGACCAATGGTAGAATGCTGCTCCTTTCGCTATTAATATAAACTTTTAAGATGAGAGTAAATCATGGGCATAAATTACTTTACATGACATTTTCAATCACTACTTACTTCTATCGTGAAATTGATAATTGTACTTATTTTGAATTATTGATTTCACAAAGCTATAACATAACTTTTTTGCAGAAGAATAGAAAATAAACCCTTGAGGGTTTTTATGCGATTTAGGTGGATTTTTAATAAATTTTTTATTTATTTTATAAATTGTAAATATGCTAAGTACAATATAAAACTAAAAAAACTATGGTATTTGAACGAGTGAATGAACAACTTATTTACTTCGATATATATTTATGCGATTTAGGTGGATTTTTAATAAAATTTTTTATTTATTTTATAAATTGTAAATATGCTAAGTACAATATAAAACTAAAAAAACTATAGTATTTGAACCGTGAATGAACAAAACCCCAATTCTTTTTTTTTCCTCCCGGGTTGACCGAAGAACCAAGGCTCGGCTCTTGGCGCACACGTGCCAGTCGGGTATATATATATATGGCTCATGATCGACAAACGTATCTTTAGGTTACAATGGCCACTTTGAAACATTTTTAATTTTTTGATTTTATTGCAAATTTGTAATGGTTGATAATTTTTTTATATAATTTTATTTGTTAATAAATTTGATTTTTTTAATATATGAATTTTGAAATAAAATTTTAGAATGTTAATTTTTTATTTTTAAAAAATATATTATTATAATTTATATAATAAATTAATTATTTTTATATTTTCAAATGAGTGTTATATATATATATATATATATAGAGAGAGAGAGAGAGAGAGAGAGAGAGAGAGAGAGAGAAGGTTGAAAGTATGTTTTAGATAGTTTGACTCAATTTTTTTTAAAAAATAATAACGAGTTAAAAAATTCACAAGTTTTATTTATTTTTTTATATATATTTATTCAGAATTTATCATAACTAATTTTATTATAGTTTTTATTTTAACCTATTGACTTTAATATATTTCTATAATTTAGGTAGTTTTTTTGTATATTTTTCTATTTATTCTATACTCTGAATCTATTATGTATGTGTTGTGTGTGTGTGTGTGTGCATATATATATTGGTTAGAAATTAACTATATATAGATTTAATTTATATTAATCACAAAAATAAAACTTTTTATTAGTGTTAAACCATACGAATTGTTAAATCTACGTATGTAACAATTGTCTACCCGCAGCGTAGCGTGGATATCCAACTAGTTAAATCTAATTCTACTAGATAAGTCAAAGATTAATTTTATATAAATAGATAACTAACAACTTTTTGAAAAATAAATCAAAGTATTTATATAGCTGAGATATAGAATATATCAAGGAAAAGCCCAGCCGGCCTATGGGGATAGGTCAATTAGAGGCCCTTCTACCGTTTTAGGCCTACTTCCAAACCTTTTCAGGGCAAGTTTTTATAAGTTTAAGCTTATTTTAAGAGCCCACAAAATTAATCTCCAAAAAAAAAAAAAAAAAAAACCCAGAAAGTTCTTTCTAAACAACATAATTAGTGTGTTTATGCAATCGTTTTTCCCTCGTCTGAACCAAAAATTACATTCTAATGGGTAAATTATACATTAGTTTTTTTTTCAAATTTTAAAAAATGAATTAATTTGTCTTCCTTGTTTCAAAAATTAATGCTTAATTTAATATTATTTTATTTTATTTTAAAAAAATCATCTTTCTTCATTGATCTTTTCAGGTCTTTCTCTTATTTTTTATATTTCTATCTTTTTTAAAAAAAATCAAAATAAATTAAAAAAATCAAGGCACAAGAAAATTTAAAAATATACATATTAAAATAATTAGTTTTTAAAACAAGACAGAGCTAATTAATTTGTTCCTCAAAATTTGAGGGACAACTGATTTATAATTTACTATATAATTAATTTCATTAAGTTCCATCTAATAGAAAGACTGATTCTTGTAGATAGGTACTTTCATTTCCGTCCTACTGTTTTTGTTAGGCTATCTACATGGCCGGTTGGGGCATCAAAATATTGTAAGATCTCAATTGTTTCTCACTTATGGTAAGTACTTATAATGTTGTAATCATAATCATCAAGAAGGTAGGATTTAATTAATGATGGCTTTAATTTGGTAGTATTTGCATATTGATCTTCTTCTTTACCATTTCTTTATCCATTTTAGGTTTATGTACATGGTTAATTATACTTTATTTCGATATTATAATTATATATATTAAAGAGTGATATAAAATCATTTTTAAAACTTTATTTAATAGTTTAATTTTTTTTTAATTGAGATACATACGTTATTTGATATAGTATTAAAATTTCAATGATTAAACGGTATCGAATTCGAATCTCATTATTTTAAAATGATGTACTAAAACAATTCATATAATCTCACCCAACACTTTATTATACAATTTCACCTTAAAAATAAGCTCTCTATGTACAATTTTGGGGACCAATGGTAGAATGCTGCTACTTTCTCTATTAATATAAACTTTTAAGATGAGAGTAAATCATGGGCATAAATTACTTATCAAGACATATTTCAATCACTACTTACTTCTATCATGAAATTGATGATTGTAATTATTGAATTATTGATTTCACAAAGCTATAATATAAATTTTTACAGAAGAATAGAAAACAAACCCTTGAGGGTTTTTATTTATAAGTAAGGATTAAGAATAATGAAATAAAGACAACAAAAAAATCACCATGGCTAAACATTTAATTCATGGTGTTCATCATACACTATATCCAACAAAGACATTAACTAGTTAGAACAGAAATCCAACAATTAAGAATCGTATTAATTAGTGCATTATGAGCAACATTAATAGAAAATCCCACTTTGAATGATCACCTTGTTGACACAACCTGCTGCTTACATAGAAGATTTACCAAGTTCTTGATTGGATCAAACTGCGTCCTCAATGCATGATGCATGGAGAAAGAGAGAAATAGAGCTTCATTGATTTTAGAGCATGTAGAGATCGGCTAACTCTTCCATAGAATCAAAATTAACATTTGGATCGGCATTTTCAAGCATCCATAAAAGGTGGTCAAAAAAGACTACCTCGCATTTCACCACCACAATATTCTCCTCTCCTGCCTTTTGCTTTGACTTCTCAATGAGAGCATTCACTAAAGGATGGCTCAAATACTTGGAGTCAATGACATACCTCTTTCTTGTGCTCCCAACAAATATAGTTTCATGATTTTCATCTTCTTGCTTACGATCACCCCATAAATCTTCCCGAGTAGATTTGGACCTTAGGCTGCTATAAGACGAAGATCTCCCTAGTTGCCTCGACAAACTCTTGCATTTCCTTAGTATCAAGCTGATCTTTTTCATTATTTGTTGGGAGACGGAAAAAGGGAATGGAAAGACAAGTTTAGAAGTTAATATTGCATAAAAATATGAAGGAGGCATGCATATATAGAAGACTTGCTGTACACTCACAAAAGGTATAACAGCAATCGGGTTGGCTAGCTAGATTAGCTATGGTGGGTAGTATGTCATTGTTTACTGGTGCTGGAAATGTGGGACATATTGAGCCTTGCAACCGAACATTTCTATCATCAATGACATAGACAAGCATCTTTTGACGAATGAATGTTTCATGGTGGGGCTTTTACAGGCTCAAAAGGACATACAAAAGCTCTAGTTAATTACTAGCCAATGGGGCATTACTGTCCAAGCCCACAGTTTTCGCACCCAGCCTGAAATCTGTGTAAGAGTATCTTTGTTTGGATGACTGGTGATATCAAGACAATACTTATCAGTACAACCTTAGTTTCGGCTAACAATTCAAGGTTGCTCTCTCCACCCGTAGAAAATTACCTTTCTTGCTACACAATCAATTGATGCACAATTCTTGAATTTGGTTTGCAACCTGATCTTGAGTGGTAGCTTTAACTTTTTTATTGCCTATGGAAAAGAAAACTCCATAGCTTTTTTTTTTTTTTTCGGTAGAAGACAATCCAATAATCAAGTACTGTTTAGGCACAATATTGGCATGATAGATAAAGTTCTAAATCTAAATTTCTCAAACACTATGTTTAAGACATTAACACAGTAAAAATCTTCATTAAAACAATTATCAAATACATAATCATTAGACTAGATCTGCTTGTATAATATTTTTTTTAGTATTTGAAAATTTTAAACTCGTCGTAACCACCTAGAAGGAGAAAAGACATTTTTTTCACAATGGATTATGGAGAGTTTGAACTGTGTGATCGCAAAATCCTCATTTATTTTTTAATGATGAAAAAAAAATTGTAATTATTAGAGAACATCCTCAAAATATTAGCCACACATATTTTTCCTGAACAAGGAATATATATATATAGGTTAGATCAGCTAAGGATAATGTTTATGTAATTTAGACTATATAGTAAAAAATCTTCGTTAAAAACAAATTATCGGATACACAATTATTAGATTATATCTGCTTAAATAATATTTTTTTTTAGTATTTGAAAATTTTAAGCTCGACATAACTACCCAAAGGGAGAAAGAACATTTTTTTCACAATGGATTACGGAGAGTTTGAACTATGTGATCGCAAAACCCTTATTTATTGTTTAACGGTGAAGTAAAAATTGTAATTATATGAGAACATACTCAAAATATTAGCCACACATATTTTTCCCGAACAAGGAATACATAGGTTAGATCAGCTAAGGATAATGTTTCTGTAATTTAACATACAAATATATACCTAGCTAATTTCTTTTCTGTCTGCATGGTAGATGCCGAAATGTAACATGCACATGAGATCAGATGTGAATCAACGGTAATGAAGGAGAGGTTTTGCTTTGCATTGCGCATTACAACAAGAAATGGCCATCATGAGGAGTGAGTCCCACCTGGAATGCATGGCTTGACCGACTGCCTAACTTTCATGGTTAGCTGACAAAATCTGTGCTCGTGGGCATTTTGTCACAGACCCAAAACCTTAACCTTCTCACATGGCCACGATCCAGTTTTTCATGAATCAAATTGTCTAAGACCACAGAACCAAATTTCAAGAAGATTACCTGCAAAAAGCATGTTGGTACCCTGTACATGCTACCTAGGCATGGGCAGTTCTCATTCCCTGAACCTAAAATTATTTGATTGATGGTACAAAAAAAAACAAAGATTATTTGATTGATATGAAAATAAGAATATTCAATGATTGATCACATGGACATATATATATCAAATCCAGAGACTAATTTCTAGAGAAAAACAAAACATTTTATGTTTTTTAAACAATTTGAAATAAAGCTTAGTGTTTCAAAAAATCACAAACTATACATGTTTTAATGATTTTAGTTTATTTTTAAAAAACTATATAGAAAGGTCATCAACTAAACATCCAATAACAATACTATCATCGATCTGATTTTTAGACCAAAATTTCAAGTAATGCCGACATGATAAGTTATAAAACATGATACGTTGGCTTTAGCAAGCCACTTAGGATCTACGTAAGCATGGCATGTGGACTTTAACAAGCCACTTAGGATCCATGTAATTGATTTTCTTACGTGGATCCTACGTGACTTGCTAAAGTTCATGTGTCATGCTTACATGGACAGATCATGTTAGCATTGATTGGAATTTTGGTCGATCTGGATTGTATCATGCTTACATGGATTATCATTCTAGCGTTGATTGAAATTTTGATCGAAAAATCGGATCGGTGCTAATATTATTGTGGAAAATTTAATTGGTAACCTTTTTATATAATTTTTAAAAAACGAGCTAAAATCATTAAAAAGTGTATAGTTTGTCATTTTCTAAAACATTAAGCCATTAAAAAATGCTATTTTTTAAACTTACTTGTCATGAATTCATACTCTTATCAATAGTTTAAACCACTTAATCTTGAAGCCAAGAAAATTAGTAATGGGTTTGAATTGATCCATCACTGACCTAACTAAGAATGTCCTTTAATTCTTACACTATATGCCAACATTTATAGTTGTCTCTTGTCTCGATCCTATAGTAGTTTGTGTCATGTTGGTTTCTTTCTAAATATAGTGAAACCCTAAAATCAAATCAAGCTCAGCCACCCAAATTGTTGAGCACCCGATGAGTTGTTCAACCCGTTTTGTTTAAACCAGGGGCAAAGTAACATGGCAATGAGGCCATGCATGACGACTTGTAAGCTTACTTGATGTGTCATTTTCTTGACAGTTGCAAGACTTAGGGTTGAGTTTCCTTATATTCATCCTTTAGGGAAAATAATAAAGAGAGAGGAAAAAAAAAGTTGAAAGGATCGAGGGAAGAAACTGCAGTGTAACATAAGGGTATTTTCAGAATAAATGGACTTGATTGATCATTTTCTAAGAATACGAGAACTCAAATGGGTCTTTATAAAGCATAGGTATCGAAATGTGTTTGAGCCGAAAAAGTTTATATATGCTTTTTTGAATGGTTTTTTTTTTTTTAATGGTTTTGACAAATCTATAATAAAACTATTCAAAAAAAAAAAACCATAAATATAATGATCTTAGGGCTTTGTTTGAGAACAAAAAGTAACATAATAGGAGTAAAAATAAAAGTTATATTCTCAATTTGTGCGTGTTTTATTGAAAAAAATAAAATAAGGGTGAAAGTAAAAATTAAAATTAAACATGATTTTATTTTCATGGGAGAATATGAGAATAAAATAAATAAGAAAGATATTTTTTATTCTTCAAAATAATGATATATTATTTTTTATTTATTATATATTAATTACTTTCATTGATGATACCATCATGGCTAACATTTGCAATAACGATAAAAACAATTAAAAAAATATTATATTATTCCATCACCATTTTGCCTCTACCATCATTGCATCACCGTTGTTTTTATTTTACTATCACTTCCACCATTCTTCTTTCGTTACTATCTTCTATGATGATGACATTAATTTTTTAAAAAATATATTATTGTTATTGCTATATTATTATTATTATCTCCGTTGATGCCTCTTTCTCCTCCTCCTCTATCGTTATCATTACCATCAACACAATCACCTCTATTATTTTTACTATTATGATAGTTGATAAAATTATTTTTTTAATAATTATCTTTATTCATCTTAACAATTAGATATTAAAAAAATTAAATTTTATTTTAATTTTTTATTACCATTCCAAACACATTATTAAAATAAAAATATCATTTCAATTTTTATATTTTTATTTCAAAATTTTCATTATTAGTAATCAAACCACAATGTGAATATAGTTTTGCTTAAGGACAAAGGCAGACCGTGTGCTCCTTGCATTGTCGTTTTGGATAAGCATCCCAATAAAATATTTCCAAACGTTTTTCTTAATACAATTTCATTTCTGACATATTAAATTAAAAAGTTTATAGTACGAAGATGCTAACTAATTTGGACAAGGCTAGCTCAGTGGCATTGAAGTGTAACCATGATTTGATGACAATCACACAGTGATCACAAATGGACACAGCTAATAATTCTAAACAAGTGTGTTGGGTTTTGAGGATTGAAAGTAATGAAACTTCTTTCCAGCTTAGCTTCCAAGTGACAGAAGAAGGGATTTGTACTTGCTTAGAAGCAAAAGCATGAGCATAATCCATCATAACAAAATGGAGGATCCATGATAAGTCAAGGACCCACTGCCATAAGAGAAAGCATAATCAAATGCAAATGATGCTATCAGTTGGAGACAATGACAATTTACCTTTCACATCTGCAAGTTAGCCCATTTGCTTTCGCAAATTGAAACAAGCAATTATATTGTTATAATGACAAGCATAACACCAGTTTCAAACTTTTGACCAGTTTCAGCAACTTATGATGCAGAAAGAGCTTTGCATACAAGCCAAGTGGCATATAGAGACCTCTAGAATTGAAATGTTACCACATCTAGTAAATTCATTTTTCCTTTTAAGAAACAAAAGTGAGTCTAGGAACCCAAAATCAGCAAGAAATTCATCTTCTGACTTCTGTACTGTGTACAGCACTTGAGGATACTCAAGTTGCTGTCAAAACTAGCTAGCAGTTTTTCTAGACCTTCTTCTTATTGAATATTCAAAGAATAGTACATGTGAAAACTCCATCCAAACAATACTTAGGGTGAAAGTAATCAAATCACATCACATGATACATGCTCTGCTCTCAACTTATCCATAAACCTATGATGCATTGATGAATGGGGTAAAATAATTAATATCAGTTGTCTTTCACAGAACCAACTCTATATATGTTATGAGCTATTCTACTCATCACAGAGTACTCAGCTTACTCAAGCAAAATTCTGTTGGTTGATTGGATGAGCAGGTAAAAAATGAAAAGAGTGTTCCATTTTGTAGGCAAGTTATAATGTATCCCCTGTTCAAGAAGATTTCAGGGAAATGAACTCTAAAGCCATTCTGTCAGTTGAGCTGTATTCAAAATTGTCCACCAGCCTGATTGTGTTGGAAAAGCAACAGGATGTGTTTATCTTTGGTATGACGGCTGTTAAACGTTGAAACGAAACAGCATTACATCTCCTTCTTGAACTACGTAGTCTTTACCCTCAGATCTCAACTGCAAAAGTCAAACTAGCCCAGGTAAATAAATCTTCAAGGGGAAAAGAACTTAGAATAACACTATAAGCACATAAAGTGTTCACAAGCGATCACACACCCACATCCCGCGTGTGTGTGTATGTGGATGTGAGCATGTGGAGTGGGCGAGAGAGACAGGGAGGGTTCACACGCTTGTTCTGTCTTTAAGGCTGAAGCAGCGCAAGGGCAGTCCTTCCCACGATGTGTCTATGATTTCTTACTATTCATGGAAAATAAATGTGCACAGTAGAGCAGCAAACTCACAAGTCCTTTTTCCCTTGCGGCAGCAAGTGAACCGGCAGCTACAAAATCATCATAAGACACCTATAGTAAAACAAAAAGTCACCTTGGTCAAGTGAACTAAGGATGCTAGCATAAATGACTGAACAAAAATAGTGCTTGTGCATATCATAACAAAATCCAATATTGCAAAAGCTAGAATAAAGATTCTAACCACTTCAATGAAGAAGAAAAAAATGCTACAAGTTTACTCTTCTACTCTTCAAGATCATTTAGTCGCTACCACCTCAGCAATTCAAACACTAGGAAACCTTTTTTTTTTTTTTTTTTGGGATAGAAGGAGGGGGTTAAGAGAGAGGGCTTAAGCCCAAGAAAAAGAACTACTAAGGCACCCAAATGAGAGATACACACCCCAGCAATATCCTTAGACATAAAAGATTGATGAGAACAGGTTATTTTTACAACTGCATAAACAAAATACACAACCATATTGGCTAGAAAGTAAAAAATCTAAACGTTAATAGGGAAAGCCAAAACTTGTAATTAATATGCTTACTGTCTCAGCTCGAATAAAACCCTTCTCAAAGTCGGAATGTATAACTCCAGCAGCTTGAGGTGCAGTCATTCCTGA